>PVKU01003124.1:178459-192896 GCA_004027475.1 Anoura caudifer
ACAGTCACCTACAAAGGAGTTCCCATCAGACTGTCAGCTGATTTCTCAAAAGAGACCTTCCAGGCAAGAAGGGGCTGGAAAGAAGTATTCCAAGTCATGAAAGGCAAGGACCTACATCCAAGATTGCTCTATCCAGCAAAGCTGTCATTTAGAATGGAAGGGCAGATAAAATGCTTCCCAGATAAGGTCAAATTAAAGGAGTTCATCATCACCAAGCCCTTATTATATGAAATGTTAAAGGGACTTACCTAAGAAAAAGAAGATAAAAAGTGTGTACAGTAAAAAGACAGCAAACTCACAATTATTAACAACCACATCTAAAACAAAAGCAAACTCATCAAACAACTAGACCAGGAGCAGGAACACAGAATTGGAGATCACATGGATAGTTTGCAAAAGGGGAGTGGGAGAAGGAGAGAGGGAGAAAAGATACAGAGAATAAGTAGCATTGATGGTGGGTAGAAAATAGACAGGGGGAGGGCAAGAATAGTGTGGGAAAAGTAGAAGCTAAAGAACTTATGAAACATGGACATGAACTAAAGGGGGGAATGTGGGTGGGAGGGGATGTGAAGGGCAGAGGGGCATGATGGGGGAGAAATAGGACAACTTTAATAGCATAATCAATAAAATATAATTAAAAAATAAATCCCATCTCTTAGCTATTTCCTCTTGGGCTCCTATGCAAATGGTGGGTTATACTTTAGCAGATCAACACCCTTTTAGGAAGTTATTTTGCTTTGAGTTGTCTATTTAATTAAAACATTATTTACAAAGTATTATAATTAAGAGGTGTATTCCTGCTCTTTAGCCTTGCTGAGTTGGAATTTGGAGCTAATCTTTGGTTATCTTGAGAGGAACAGAACTTTTATGTACTGAGGCTTCTCCTATACTGTTTCTTACTTTATTTTTTAAATTTTTTAAAAATTTTATTTTAATTGTAGTTCTTGTACATTTTTCTGTCATCTACTCCCATCCCAGCCCACCACCCCAGCCCTGCCCAGCTCCCTCCCATTTCCATCCCCCCAGCTTTTGTCCACGTGTCTTTCATACTTGTTGCTCTAAACCCTTCCCCTTTTCCCTTGAAATTCCTATCCCTCTCCTCTCTTGTTCTCAATTTCAGTGTCTTTGGTTATATTATGCTTGTTTGTTTGTTCTGTTGATTAGGTTCCTGTTAAAGGTGAGATCATATGGTATTTGTCTTTCATCTCCTGGCTTATTTCACTTAGCATAATGCTCTCCACTTCCATCCATGCTGTCGCAAAGGGTAGGAGCTTCTTTTTTCTTTCTGCTGCATAGAATTCCATTGTATAAATGTACCATAGTTTTTTGAGTCATTCATTTACTGATGGGCACCTAGGTTGCTTCTAACACTTGGCTATTGTAAATTGTGCTGCTATGAACATTGGGGTGCATAGGTTCTTTTGGATTGGTGTTACAGGGTTCCTAGCATATAATCCTAGCAGTGGAATTGCTGGGTCAAAAGGTAGGTCCATTTTGAGTTTTCTTAGAAAATTCCATACTGCTTTCCATAGTGGCTATACCAGTCTGCAGTCCCACCAACAGTGCACTAGGGTCCCCTTTTCTCCACAACCTCTCCAACACTTGTTGTTTGTTGCTTTGTTTATGATGGCCATCCTGACTGGTGTGAAGTGGTATCTCATTGTGGTTTTAATTTGCATCTCTCTGATAGCTAGTGATATTGAGCATCTTTTCATGTGTCTCTGGATCCTCTGTATGTCCTCCTTGGAGAAGTGTCTCTTCAAGTCTTTTGCCCATTTTTTAATTGGGTTGCTTGTCTTCTTAGAGTGGAGTCCTGTAAGTTCTTTATATATTTTGGAGATTAAACCCTTGTGTGAGTTATCATTGGCAAATATGTTTTCCCATACAGTTGGTTCTTTTTTTTTATTTTAATACTCTTTTCTTTAGCTGTAGAGAAGCTTTTTATCTTGATGAGATCCCATTTGTTTATTCTTTCCTTTATGTCCCTTGCTTTAGGGGACATATCAGTAAAAACGTTGCTGCATGAAATAGCTGAGATTTTCCTGCCTACGTTCTCCTCTAGGACTTTAATGGTTTCATGGCTTATATTTACATCTTTTATCCACTTTGAATTTATTTTTGTGTATGGTGTAAGTTGGTGTTCAAGTTTCACTTTTTTGCACGCAGCTGTCCAGTGTTTCTTACTTTAGTTTGATCATGTTTATTAGCTGGAAGTTCCTCAAACTTTCTTGTATACTGATGACTTATTTTTTTATTTCAAACACTAAGATTTTCATTAAAAATATGTATATCAGTGGACTTGAAGAGGATGTAGAGTGTTGTTTGCATTAAATTTGACATCTTCCACTGAAACTCCTGGTGAATATATGATAAATATTCATTAATTAAAAGGAAAATGCAAATAGACATTTGTTAATTCCAGTACATCAATAACCAGCTTCATTAAATTTATGACCAAGAATAGGGAAAATATTGCTAAACAAAAACAACAGTGAAAATATGAGAGATAATACAAAACAAACATTTAAATGAAAAATTTAGAATCAAAAAGTAAGCAAACCCAAGATGTATTGGTAATTCCAGATCTATTATACAGATTCAATGTGTTTGCAGGTAGATATGCATATCCATTTTTCTATGAATTTGTCTGTTCATTTTTCTCTCTATCTATCCAACAGGTCTTAAAGGAAACAATAAAAAATGTCCAACTTTCTGAAACGTCTAGGTAAAGAAGATAATGACTCTAAACCTCTGTAATAATATTTAAATTATACCAACGCTTTGTAACACTTTTGTATCACAAATCCTTGAACCCCTTTTGTAGTCTGTGAAGTCTGTGAACAATTTAACAAACTACTTTTAAATGCACAAAATAATGAACACAAAATTACATAGGAAGCCAAGTATATAGAAAAATATGTATTACAATAACTAAATGTGTTATATATTTCAAATTTGGGTACATATTCTTTTTTTTTGATTAGTCACACCAAATGATAATCAGATTATTGATCTTTTGCAAGAACTATTCACAAAAAATATTACTATTTTTATTTCTCATGAATTTCAGAGCTTACATTTTTATTTCATTTTTCTTCTATCTCTAACAGTATTCTAAATTTATTTTGTTGTTATTTTTCCTAGGCTTATGAATTGGAATATATTACCTAATCAATTTCAAGCTTTTTTTTTTCAAGTATAAAAAAACTGTACAGGAACAACAATTAAAATAAAATAAAAAAAAGATTGTTTAGACCATTGGGGTTCCTCTGAGTAAAGCTTTACTACATCCAATTCTTTTTCATATTCCAATGTATTTTCCAATTCTTTTTGGTATTTACTCATCAACTGAAGAGTTATTTAATACCATATTCAAAATTTTCAAGTGTATGAGTGATTAAAATTAGCTTTTTAAAAAAATTTTTCATTTATTCTTGAAGTACATTCATTCAGTATTCTCTTACTAAATATGTTTTGTTTTTGTCTGAATGTAATCTTTACTTCATCTTCATTTTTTGGTCCTTTTGGTGTTTGCTAACCATGTCTGTATCTCACCTTCATTCCTAAGTGATAGCTTTGCATAAACATAAAATTCTGGCTGGCATTATTTTTTCCCGAAGATGTTTTTATCAGGTGATTTTTTTCTGGCTTCTGTTTTTGCTTTTGAGAATTCAGCTGCTTTGTTTTCCTGCATTGAAAAAATGACTCTTTTTTTCTATGACTTTTTAAAGTCTTTATTGATCTGCCATTTTGTTGTAGTTTCTATCTTATGTCTTTTTAGTAATCTGTTGGGAATTCTGAGATTGGTATTTTTATCAGGTCTAGAAAGATTCTTTTTAAAAAAAATTTATTTATTTATCTTTAGATGGAGGGGAAGGGAAGGAGAAAGAGAGGACAAGGAACATCAATGTACAGTTACCTCTTGCGCACCTGCAGCCAAGGACCTGGCCTGCAACCCAAGCATGTGCCCTGACTGGGAATTGAACTGGAGACCTTTTGGCTCGTAGGCTGAAGCTCAATCCACTGAGCCATACCAGCGAGGGCTAAAAAAAAAATTATTGAATATTGCCTTTTCCCATTCCCATAATCTTTTCTTAGGAACTCTGAATAGTTCCTAAGACATAGAAGGATGGGCAAATGTAGGTTTACAGTTGCTTGTACAGAAAAAGACATGCAGGATATGATTATTACAATAGATTTATGAACTCTGTTTTACCTACACACAACTGTAGACCTACTTTTGTTTACCCCGGTATGTATGGTGACCTTTTACTTTGTCCTCAATATCTCCTAACCTGTCTTATATTTTAATTTGTCTATAACTTTGTGCTGCATTCTGTTGATTTTTTAAATCCAGTATTCCTTTTCATGAATTCTTCATCGAGTGGTAATATGTGTTTAATGAATCTATTGGGTCAGTTTAATGACTGTACTATTTCTAAAAGTTTTATTCAGAAATTTTGAAAAATATGCCTGGTCATTTTTTGGAAATCTCTTGTTTTGTATCATATTGTTGCCATTAAAAAAATCTACTCTTTTCATACTCCTTACCTGATAATATCAATATATGTAGTGTTTGGGATATTATTCTATAGGCTTTGATCTTTCTTTTTTCCTGCTAATATTCTCTCTCTCTGATGATAGCTACTTTCCTCATTTTGGAAATTTTGTGAGGCTGAGGTTTAAAAGTCATTTTTCCAAGATTTTGTTCTGATTTATGCAGGTAAATGTGCATACTAACAACCTAAGACCACTTAATATTTGACTTATGGATTTTGTGGGATAGATATGTTATATTAGGTAATTTCAATCTCAAATAAGGGTATGCTTATGCTTGAGAAATTTCAGGAAAATTTTTTTTCTTTCTAGCTTTATGTAAATAGATAGCCAAATATCCTACCATACCCTTCTTGGGGTTCCCTCCCCCACTTTTTAATTCAACCACAGAGTGAACCACCTTCCAGGATCCCAGGCTCTGTGTGGTTGTTTCTGATCCGACCTTCGTTTTTGGAGTTCTCCCTAAACGCTAACTTTGAATGTTCTCCACGTCCAACCTGTGTGTCAACATAATGTTTCCTTCCCTCCCCAGATGTCTCTAAAAGCTCCTGTGTCTAGGCCAGCTCACCCATGCATCTAAATGTTATTTAAAAAGTATCTACTGAGCACACCTGTGACCAGATTATGGTGTCTAAATACTATTTTATACAAATGGCTGACCTAAGACTGGCTTAAGGCAAGTACCCAGTGAGCCTGACACATCTTGGGCCAGAAAGTAAGCAAGCTCTCAAAGAATGGACATATCACAAGGACCCAGGAAGCAGCTTTGGAATGTGCTGAACACCAAAATAACAATTAATATGATTGACTGCAACCATTAAATATATGAAACTCTATGAATTCATTGTGGAGTCAGAGAATGAGAGATATACTACCAATGAGGAGATTATTACACTAACTCCTTATCTTCAAAATTAGTAATTAAAGGCAAAGTTAAACATTTAGCATAACTCTTGGAGGAAGTGCAGTATAGCCCACAGTAATGAGATAAAGCTCTTTCTTTTTTCTTAAACAGAAGTTTGAAAATGCCATTTAAAAAGGAAGAGGAAATGATTGAATTAGAAAATGACAATTTTATACCCCTAAGAAAAATAATTCAGCAAAGGACCATCCCCAGAGGCTAAAATCATTAGAGGAAATCTTGTTGAGGAACAACATATGGAGACCCAAGTATCACTCCCCAACATTACTTGCTAATTTCAATGGGCAGAAAAAAGATACCTTTATAATAGTGGGATCTGATAGTCAACATCTTGACCATATGATGAAAAGCAGTCTTATACACCTTTGGTGTAGTATCACTAGTTATTCAAAGTACTCTTGCTCAAAGCGCTACCCTGAATCAAATTAAGCCTTTACATTTAACTTCCTGATTGTAAAAAATACAGGGGTTTAGAAAAAGAGAAAAAATGACACCATGCAGAAAAGGCAGATCCCAGAATGTGGGTTCTTGTTTATTTATACTGGCTAAGTCTCTTCAAAATGTCAGATGACAAGGGGAAAAAAAGTAGAAAGCATGATTTTTGACTGAATCCAAGTTTTAAAAAGAGGTTAAAGTATATTTTTGAAAAATATTGGGTACATTTCAAAATTTGAAATGGAAAATTGAAATTAATAGTTTTTAAGTATGACAGTGATGTTTGTATTAAAGTTCTCCAAAGGGGGGAAAGTCAACAGAGATGTGTGCACGGGTGTGTGTGACTTTAATGAGTTGGTTCATGTGATTGAAGATGCTTAGTAAAGCCAAAATCTGATGGGAAAGGCTAGCAGACTGGAACTGAGGAAAGAGTTATAGTTTGAGGCCAGTCTGCTGGCAAACCAGAGAGAACTGATGTTGCGGGTCAGGTCCAAAGGCCATTTGCTGGCAGAATTTTTTATTCAGGGAGGTCAGCTTTTTTTTCTATTTAGGCCTTGAACTGATTGGATGAAACCCACCCATATTACTGAGGATAATCTACTTTATCTGAGTCTACTGATTTAAATGTAAATCTCATCTAAAAACACCTTCATGGCAACATCCAGAATAATGTTTTCCCAAGTATTAGGGTGCTGTGGCCCAGTTTAATTGACATATAACTCTCACATCATTGTAATAATGTAAAAGCCAGTTCCTATTCTTAGTAGATGCGTACGTGAATACTTCATGATGAAGTGTCAAGATGCCTGCAGCTTACTTTCAAATGATTCAGAACATACAACATACATATCTGTTCACAAACATACATATCCATACGCATATATGCCTACAAACAAAAATGAACAGAAACATACATCTACATACACATACATACCTACAAATAAATATACACATATGGCAAAATGTGAACAATTACTTATTCTAAACATTGGGTATAGTAAGTTAAAGCTTTGGGGAATTATTTTTAAATTCAGACTTTTAGTTGTTTAGTACTTCGGAGAGTTTTTCTGGATGTGTACTTTAAGATATACGCCCATTGCACTCAATAAGTAATATAATTTTATTTTTAATTGTTTTTGATAAATGGTCTAGCCTTATAATTCTAATTATTTTTAGTAATTTGCTATGACTTTGAGAAATTAAATTGTCAAAGCCCAGTGTGTGAAGTTATCTTTTCACAAAGCATTAAGTTAGTGCTTCCGTAATTTAGACTTGAGTTTATTGGAATGTGTTATAACTATCTTGCAGAGTACTTGATATATGTCAAAGCATGTGTTTGTGGTTAATTCAATTAATATTCATGTTTCAGTAACTATAGGTTTCACTTATTACATTCTATTTGTTAGTATGTATGTTATTCTTTTATGTATTATTTAAAAGAAAGTTATATAATATTCATGCACTTATATTTATTTAGCCAGAAATGTAACTCTTTTGATTATAAACAAATAATATTTGTTTCTACTTTGGAATGTTCTTTTATATGAGAGCCTTTGCTATCTTCCCCCCTTAATTCTCTACTAACAGAGATGTGTAATTATCAGAAATATAACAATCAATGGAAGAATAATGAGAAAAATTAATAAAAAGTTATATTTAGAAATTTTCCTGAAGAATAGTAATTTGTTTCTTTAGGTATTACTCTTTTGAATGTTCATAGCTGTAGTTACATGAAAATACTAAGTTCTCTGATGAAAGTATACTGTTCAAATATTTATTTAAATGTTAAATACATGATCACTTCAGATATAATCAAAAACCATAATAACATCTAAAAAACTTAGTTAAGACAAGCACACTAAGATCTTAAAGGACCTAAAATAATAAATTTCTGGTTATTTTGTACTTCAAATCTTGTCTGCCCATTAGTATTTGACCTTTACAGATGTTTAATTAAAATGATGTTTAACTTTTACATGATTAACTTTCTTAAAATAATCAATTCTACTCTAGAATAAACTAATGGAGTGCAATAAATTTAAACAATATATTTTACGTGTTTTATTTCTCTTCTTTTCTTTATTATTCAGCAGAGGCATTTGATATCTTCAAAGAAAGAACATTCCAAATAGCAAAAGTCATCTCTTCTCTCGAAGAATATCTGGTAAGCAGAATTCTACTTAAACACACTTTATTCAAATAGATTCTGTGTTTCCACTAGAGAAGAAACACTTTGAGGTGAAAGAATATTTTAGTGTCACCTTCATGTTTTTAATTTCTCATATAAACAGTGACCAGCTGTAAGAACTCTTATTTATTAAGAAGTGAGAATGACATTCAAGTATTACAATTTACATAACTGTGAAACAATCAACATGCTTAAGCAAAAATAACTTCACAAACAATTTTAAATCCAAACCAAATTAGCTACTAGTCTGGTTTTCCTATGGGTTTTTAAAAGTCCAGTGTTATGGCAATTTTAGGCACTATTTCAAATGCAATCTTTATTTTTGCTAAGAATATAGGAACAACAAGGTGAGAAAATAGTTAAATAATGAGATAAAGCAGAAATTCTGGAATCAGAATAGCTGTGTGACATTAGATAAGTAGTCATCTCAGCATCTTCGTTTCTTTGAAAAGATACAAACTAGTCCCAGCCTTCCCTACATGTTGCTCTGTTGTTCAGGTGGGCAATGATGTGGGACTTCGGTAAACATAAGAATTCTCAAGGCATCCTCGGTTGTTGTAAACCTTAATGCTGTCCCTGTGGCTTTTTCAGCTTCCACCTCATTCTCTGCTCTTCCTATTATACATCTGTTGTCCACTAACACTAAACACATAGCCTTCTGAGCCCAATCAATTTTTTCTTTCTGGCATAACTATTATTCCTCAAGTGTTTGTTCTATTATAACAGATGAGTACTTAGTAGGCTTGGACATTCGATGTAATGCTTTTTTTTATATATGTACCAGTAGTTTGTAGAATTCAAGCCATGTGTATGACAGTAACCTTCCTAACTGTCCTTTCATGGGCCAGTTTTGAGCATCGGTGTCTTTGTTAGGGTATAAATGCTTTACACTGTCACCTGGCGGTGATTGCTTGTCCACCAACAGCTTAATTTTGGTACAACTGTCATTGTTATACCACTGTTTTTATAATTATTTGAATACTCTAGTCAACCAACTTTTATTGAGTGGCTAGTATGTGCCAAGTCCTGTTTTAGGCACTAGAGCTACAGTAGGAAAAGAAAATAACAAAAACCAAAATAACAAAATCCCTGTCTTTGTGGAGCTTATATGCTATAGTGATTATTCTCTTTTTGAAATAAAAATGAGAAAAAAACTGAAAAATAAAGAAATCTTTATTATTTGGGAAGGATAAATACATAATTTTGTGCAATTGAAACTAATTAGGTGCTAAAAGTGGAAAATTTTAGATGTGGATAAATGCTCATTGGGTTGAAGCTGTTCAACTATGTTTAAATAGCAGTACAAAATTCTGAAAATATTTAATTATCTAAATAAAAAATATTAAGGACTTCACAATGTGTTATTCTTAATGTATTGCACACAAATACTTTAGACTGTGATTTATTTTCCAGAGAGTTATGTGTCAACAATTCTGAAACTATTTGATGTGTGTTCTGGTACTGAGAAAATATATCATGGATAACAACAGCCAAAAGTCATTTTTTCATGGAAAATAGTTACAGTACTTCCCCTTTTTACAAGGGGGTACAGATAGAATGAACCATTTGTTGCTGGGCTGGAAGTAGAGGCATCCGTCTACATCTGTATGTAAATGGCTGTGTATGCACATATTTCTGAACTCTTCGTTGAGAGGGCCTAGCAGCTGGACAACCTAGCAGCAATGAGCACACCTAATGCCCAAATCTTACTTTCTACATATCATTTTTTAATAAAATGAAATAGTGCTTTTTGGAAATATTGAGTCCAGGGTTGGGACAAAGAAAGTGCAAACTGAACCTGGAATAATGTGAGGTGTCACAAAGCAAGCAAGCGTTCAAAAAATTACAACAGCATGTTAAAGGTACCAGAGCCAACTTGGAGGTCCCAGGGGCTGCACCTGGGACAATTAGAGCAAAAAATAAATAATGATACTGATGAAGTATAACCCACAAAGTAAAATAAAATTTTATGAGCTTATACTGGCATAAATATATAATTGAAATAAAAATTAAAGGGAGGTAAAGGATAGATAGCTCTTCATTGTAATAACTGTTGCTGGCAAGAGTCATCAGTGGATCTTAAAATTAATGGAAAAATCACTATGAGAAACAATATATCTACAGATTCAAAGTAAACCTCCATAAGACACTTATTAAGTATACAGAGAAAAACAGTAACTTTCTAGTGGATAAACCTTGTAGACATCACCTTAACCAAGTGATCAAAGCAGTAATATATATACCAAGCAGTAATATAGCCAAGCAGTAATATATTGATATGATGCACTGAGAAGGGCATAATATCATTTTAGTCTCAAAAATGCATAACTTGAATTTAATCACAAGAAAATAGACAAACCTCATTGAAGGATTTAAATAACTGGCTGACCTGTACACTTAAAAAGTTTCAAGGTCGTGAAAAACAAAGATTAGATCTCTGTCCAAGATTAGAGGCAACTAAAGAGACACAGCAACTAAATGTAATGTGCAATTCTGGGTTGGAACTTGGATTAG
Source organism: Anoura caudifer (assembly GCA_004027475.1). Classification (NCBI taxonomy): domain Eukaryota; kingdom Metazoa; phylum Chordata; class Mammalia; order Chiroptera; family Phyllostomidae; genus Anoura; species Anoura caudifer. The sequence continues at coordinate 189,076 of PVKU01003124.1, forward strand.
AAAAAGAACAATAATTGGCGAAAGTTGAAAAAGGTAGTTTCCACTTCCTAGTTTCAATTATTTGCACTATAGTTATGTAAAATGTTAACTATTGCAGTAGCTGGAGGAAAGGTATATGGGAATTCTTAGTACTAGTTTTGTAAATAGGTAATATTTCAAGATGAAAAGTTAAAAAATAAAAATTAAATTAAAAATATTTAATTAAGAAATATTTTATATGGTAAAATGGAATCTTCATTTCCAATCCCAGTAAGACATAAAACTTGTAAATTTGCCATTATGTTTACACATATTCAAACCTTGTATGATTTTAGGAATTCATTTTGTAATGCCTTTAGATAATCTGCAGAGTAATAGAATCATTATAGAATCATTAATAATGACTAATTGAGTGTGTGTGTGTGTGTGTGTGTGTGTGTGTGTGTGTGTGTATTTTAGCTTGGACCTCAGAGTACCACAGTATTCATCACCAATGACTCAACACACCACTGGTCATCATCATTGGTCCTGATTGTATATTTTTATAATAGGCACAAAGCTATCAGATAATTTAAAAAGAAAATTATACCTGAATTCCAGTGATAACTGCAATTATAATTTAGTGTTTGTCAGTGGTTTTCAAACTTGAGATAATATCAAAAGCACCCGAAGAGCTTGTTAAAAATGAGAGATTTTGGATCTACCATCCCAGTTTCTGATTCAGTAGGTCTGGGAAGGGGCCTAAGAATTTGCAGTCCTAACAAGTTTCCAGGGAACACCTGACAGGGTTGGTCTTGGGACCAGGCTTTACCAAACACTGATCTGTATAATAGTTTGAAATTTTAGGATTACTATATCGCTACAACTCTATTATTTCTAGTGTATATAGTTACATATAAAAACCAAGAAAAGGGTTCATTTTAAGTTCTTTTTTACTGACTTGCTAATCCAGAATATAAATATTGCAGAATTACAAACTATTTTCATGGTGACCTGGAGATCCTAGTTCCCAATGTCATGGAATTAGTAGGTGGGGGCTTTGAGAGGTTCTTAAATTCTGAGAGTGGGACTTTCACAAATGGGATTGATGCTTTATAAAAGAAACTCCACAGGGACTCTTATCCTCTTCCACCATGTAAGGACACAGAGAGTGCTGGCTCTAGCAACCAGAAGGAGGGTCCTCAAGAGAGTGTAACCATGCTGACTCCTTAATCTTGGACTTTCCAGCCTCTAAACTGTGAGAAATAAAGGTCTACTCACTGTTTACAGGCTACCCCATCTGCAGTATTCTGTTATAGTCACCTGGATAGATTATGACAAAGTACGATATGTAAGGTATTTGGAGATCTTCAGTTCTGTTCTTACAACAAAAACAAAGCTGGATGAGCTGAAAAACAATGACTTTTCAGGTACCCACCAGAGAATGGAGGCTGCAGGACTAAGGGTCAGCCTGGAACCTGGAGAGACAGACACACCCAGCCAGATGCAGGTAAGATTTTCTAACTGGATGGAATCTCTGGATTATAAAGTGGTAGAAACACTTAAATAGTAATTTTGATGAATTGCTGGAGGGTGAGAAAGTCATGGGGCCGTCATCTCAGAAGGTCCTCCACATTCTCCTGGTATTTCCCTCCAGGAGGAAAATACCAGGATGAGATTCTCACCCGGTTCTCAGGGTCTACATCCAAGAAAAATATCCTCAAAACTCCAGCATGGGATGAGGGTGAGTAATTATTGCGAAATAATGCCTGAAGCCTTCTTCAAAACAAAGTTCTACTCTACCTCTTCAGGGCCAAAGCCTTATCCCAGCTCAGAAAAGAGTAGCTCTAGCTTTTCCCCTAAAGGGGAAAAAAGTCAATAGTGGTCAGAGCTTCAAGAAAATAAATTATAAATGCTGTAGTCTGTGAAGGGAGAAGGTGGCAAGAAGAAATAAAAAGCTGTACCACTGGAAAACACTTTTGGGCATCACAGCCTTGAGGTACAAAATTATAATATGCTCCCTCACCCACACCTTCCTGTGATGCTCATATACAATGACGGTGATTATAGCTGAGGGAACTGCAAACACAGTCTAGGTCTGAGGAGTAGCAGTACTTAGGGAAGGCCAGAGTTGAGATGGGAAACAAAAACAAGGACACTAGAGCACTGTGAAGCCTCTGGCATCTATAGCTACAGCAAACATTAAACATAGCGTAAGTCTACCCAGATGACCATAAATCTTCACACTGTTTGCCTCAGTTGCTATAACCTAGTGCAACATGTTCATTTTTATTTCTTTTTTAAAAAGATTTTATTTATTTATTCACTTTTAGAGAGAGGAGAAGGGAGGAGGAAAGAGAGAGAGAGAGAAACATCAATGTGTGGTTGCCTCTCACATGCCCCCACTGGGGACCTGGTCTACAACCCAGGCACATGTCCTGACTGAGAATTGAACCAGTGAACCTACCTTTTGGTTCACAGCTCACACTCAATCCACTAATCTACACCAGCCAGGGCTCATTTTTCATTTAAAAATTGCATGGCATTCCAAAAGGCAAGAAAAATGCAGTCAAAAGAATCAAATCAATCATTAGAACAGACTCAGAGATGACAAAGATGTTGGGGTTATCGGGCAGGAAATTAGTATAACATGATGAACATTGTTAAGTGCTCTAAATGAAACAAGGTAGAAAATCTATAAGAAGAGAGATGTAAGCAGAGACACAGAAACTCTACGAAAAACACAAAAGGATATGTCAGAAATCAAAAACTCTGTGCCAAAAATGAAGAAGGCCTTTGTGGATCATCAGTAGACTGGACATGTCAAAGAAAGAATCACTGAGCTTGAAGATATGTCAGTACAATCAACACACCACAGATGCTGGAAGAAGGAAGCCCAGAGAATACTCAAGTAGAATAAATACAGCAAACAAACAAAAATACAACTAAGCACATCATTCAAAATGCAGGAAATGAAAGAGAACATCCTGAAAGAAGCCAGGGGGTGAAAACACACCTTATCTATAGAGTATCAGGGATAAGAATTATGGCAAATGTCTAGTCAAAAATCAAGCAAGCAAGGACTTCCAGCCAAGGTGGAGGAGTAGGTAGACATACTGTGCCTCCCTGCACAACCAAAATAAGGACAACAACAATTTAGAAACAAAAAACATCCAGTACCGACAGAAAATTGAACCATATGAAGTCTGACAACCAAGCAGTTAAAGAAGAAACATTCATCCAGACTGGTAGGAGGGGTGGAGTCAGGTGGCTGGGAGGAAAGAGGTCACAGCAAAGTGGTGGCTGGTGGATCCTGGGTGCACAGGGCAGCAGCTGGTAGACCCAGTGAGGCAGTCGATTGTGGAGTGCAGCGCACCAGGTGGCTGGTGGACCGGGTGGTCCCACAGTTGCTTGCAGCTAAACCAGGAAAACCGGGGAGTGAGACAGACCACGCAACCGAGGGTCCCAGTGTGGGGAAATAAAGCCTAAAAACAACAATTGAAAACACTTGTAGGGGTTGAGGTGCTGGGAGAAACTCCCAGCCTCACAGGAGAGTTCATTGGAGAGACCCACAGGGTCCTAGAATGTACACAAACCCACCCACATGGGAATCAGCACCAGAAAGGCCAAATTTGCTTGTGGGAAGTGGGGGAAGTGACTGAAATCCGGCAGAGAGTGGAGCAAGCACCATTGTTCCCTCCCAGACGCCTCAAACACATATAGCATCACAACCCAGCAACTGAGTTGCCCCACCCAGTGAACAACTAAGGCTCTGCCCATCACTACTTAACAGGCTGTGCTGAGACAAAAAAAAAAAAAAAAAAAAAAAAAAAAAAAAAAAAAAAAAAAAAAAAAAAAAAAAA
>PVKU01003125.1:0-192736 GCA_004027475.1 Anoura caudifer
AAATGTTTAGAACATGCTTGTTTCTAATGAGTCTGATCCCATGGAACTTGATGGGCCTTGCCATGTTCAGGTTATCAGATATTCATGTACATCAGGGATGAGAATGGGAAAGTGCAAAGGCCAGTTCCTATGAGGCATAGTGGTGAGGGTGGTCCAAGAAAGGAGTAAGGAAACCAGGGACAATGGAAGCCAAAAGAGGAGTGACCAGCCAGCCTCATGAGGGAAGTGCTGGGAGACAGTACTCATTCTGCCTTGGAAGGGAAGGTGAGGCTCTATGCAGAATTGGCAAGGACTTAGCTACAGAAATGGTGCTCATGCCAAAGACTGGGTGTCCCCAAGAAGGTCAAAGAAACCAGGGGTTATTGAGCACCTAATTTATGAAGGAACTTTTTTTAGGCACTAGGGATTTAGTTGGGTCTCCTGGAATAGGTTGCCCTGAAGGCGTTTATATTCTGTGCAGAAATGGGGGAAGGGGATGCAAAATAAACACAAATAAATACATGAAATACTGTCTGATGCTGAGAAGGTAGGAAAATGGTTTGAGAGTGACCCTGTGTTAATTCTGATCCCCAGGAAGGACCTGCCTAAGGAGGTAACAGGTGAGCTGAGACTGAGTAATGAGAAAAGCCAGGCCAGGCATAACCCTGTAAGCCACAGAGAGGAGGAGAAGATTTTTATTTCAGTTGGACCATGAAGGCTCTGGAGGGTTTAAGCAAGACTATAGCTAATGTTTGTTGAGCAACTTTCATATGCCTGGAAATTATTCTAATGTTATGTGTATTTTCTCTTTTAATCCTTATACCAGCCATGGGAGGTAATAGGTGAGGAAAGTGAATCCCAAAGGCATTAAGCAACTTGCTCAAGGTTGTGCAGCTAATGGGCAGGAGAGAAACTCAGGCCTGAATCTACTCTGCTTTTATTAAGCAGGGGTGTCCAAACTTTTGGTGTCTCTGAGCCATACTGGAAGAAGAAGAGTTATCTTGGGCCATACATTTAATACATTGTGACACGTAATCACAAAAAAATCTCATAATGTTTTAAGTAAATTTGTGATTTTGTGTTGGACCACATTCATAACCATCCTGGGCCATGTGTGGTCAGTGGGCTGCTGGTTGGACACCCCTGTGTAAGAGGAGGCTTCCTCTGAAAACCAAGTTGTCCTCACTCTAAAAATGGAGAGAGAATGCATAAGTAATAGAACTGAATGAAGATTCAATAGGACTATGTGTGCCAAGCACCTAGTATAGTGACCTGGCATCGAATTGGGTGCTCAAAATACAACAGCTTTCATTTTTATCATTATTATCTCCTTGTTTGAGCACTGTATGGAAAGCACCCTGGTGAGAAAGCATAGAGTGGTGGGAAAGAAAAGTACAAGCAATAATGACACTATAATAATTTTATACAACTTGTAGATCAAGCACAGATACTGCCTGGGAAGCTAGAGGGTGCTTTAGGGAGGGGTCAGAGGTTTATAGGGTTAGAGGGTGGGATATTCCAGACAAAGGAAGCAAGAAGCAGTGTAGCCCATGTAGGACACAGACTGCAATCTGATCTGCATGGAATAAGTAGTCCTGGACAGCACATTGGCACATGCCCTAATTCCTAGCCCAATTTTGGCCCCCATTTATACACATCCCTGCTGTTTCTCACCCCACTCAGGCTGCATGCAGGATGGGACAGCACTGGGAGATGTGCAACTCCCTCCCTGGGCCGATGAGGATCCTCGAAAATTCATCAGCCTGCACAGACAGGTGAGTTAATCAGGGTCATGACAAAGTGCCTGGAATCCCGAGTAAAGACCTCAGCATCCCCTCAATCTCCAGGGAGACTTTCTGTGTAATTGGAGGCTACCAACAAGCACTTCTGAGGTTCTTATGTCTAGAAAGCCCAGAGGAGGGGCTGGGCTCCTTGCTCCCTGTTGGCAAGAAAATGCTTATGTTCTGGGCTTTTCAAGAGCTACATTAGGCTTTGTGTTTATGCCAGTTTTCTGTGTAAATCACTTAAGGAAGTAAATTCAGATTCTTGTTGGATGCCCTGAAGGGCAAATCAGTGTCCTTAGTCAGCCCTAAAGGCAGAACCATACCCTGGGCCACACCCTGGACTCCAGCCCCCAAGAGGTCCCCAGTGGCCAAAGGATTTACCAGGATTGGGGAAGACCTGGCTTATTACCCAGAAAGGCTCATGTAGACAGAAAACAGAGTCCATTTTGGGATACATATGCTGGATCAAGTACCTGGGTTAGCATACACACATAAAAATATGTTCAGTATCATTAGTCATTAGGGAAATATACATTGAAACTACAACAAAATGCTACTACACACTCAACAAGATTGGCCAAAATTTAAATTATAAATAAAACCAATAGTAAGTAAGAAAGAGTGTGGAACCAGAATTCATCATACATTGCTGTTAGGAAAAACAAAATAGCATAACCACTTTGAAAACAAAAACAAAAACCAAAAAATGTTGGTAGTTTCTTAAAAAGTTGAAGATGCACTTAACATATCACATTACCCAGAAATTCCACTTGTAACTACTTGCACAAGAGAAATGAAAACAACTCCATTGAAAGTATGTACATAAAAATTCATCAATTTTATCCATCTTAGTCAAAAAACTGAAAGCAACACAAATGTTTATCAACTGGTAAAAGAACCAAACAATACACATACACTGATGGAATAGTATTTAACAATAAAAAGGAACAGATTACTGATACATGGAGCAACATGATGACTCTCAAAAGCACTGTTTTAAGCAGAAAAAATTCCAAACCCAGAGCTATGTACTATGAAATCATATTTATATGATATTCTATAAAAAGTAAAACTGTAGGGACAGAGCTCAGGTCACTGATTACGAAGGTCTAGAGTAGGGGTGACAGCAAAGGAGTACAAAACTTTGAACTTATGTAAATGTACTATATTTTGATTATGGTCATGGGTACATGACTACATACATTTTTCAGAATACATTGAACTGTATATTTAATAAAGGTGAATTTATTATATGTAAATTATATCTAAAAAAAACAACTATGTAAGGTCTGACTACTAACAACAAAGCTGTGCTTTTTCTCTGTTTTGATTTATTTCCAAAAAGAAAATTCTCCCCTGGTTTAACTCAGCCTTGCCTCTGAAAATTCAGTAATAGCAATCATCCCTCACAGAGTCCACTGGTGTTTAGTACTTGGGCCAGAAATGAACTTGACCTTCAGGTGGCAGCAGTACTCTCCCCAGATATTCTCAGACAAGTTCTTGGCCTGGGATGAGTGAGAAAGCTCACTCTACAGGCTTGACTGCAGATGACAACGGTGTAGTGGGAAGCCAGATAATCAAACAACCACAGAATAGTAGGGAAACTGTATCTGAAAATGCTAGAAAGATTACACAGAGAGTGCCATGAAATACAGGTTAGAGATATGATCCAGGGAAACTGGATAGTGATGATAATAATGACAGAAACTCTTTGGGAGGAATGAAGATTGAATTTGAGTGAATTAGGATGTTGATGATCAATGTCAGTGAAAACATCAGAATATATACTTCTGAAAATATTCTACTCCATAAAATCAATAAAAATAATGGAAAAATTGTCATAACAAACTTTTTGACCCCTGGGAATTAGCCAAAGGCTTGTAACAATCAGTGGAATGTTCCATCAAGGAAAATGGCTGAATCTTGGTAAGAATAGAAAGACTTGTGGTGTTTTAACTTGTGCTATTTCCAATTCTCCTCACCAGCTCCATAGTAGCCTTGGAAACCAACAGTCTACAATCACAATAAAAAAACAACAGCCTGGCAGTCACTGGTGGGAGAAGAATGGTGTTGGAACTTCTTCAAAGACCCAGACCCAGACCCAGAGAACTGTCATTATTTGACCTGTCTGGTGTTCCCTGAAAGACCCAATTGGAGTCTGCCTAGTGCAAACAGCCTTTTCTTTAGCAGCATTTATTAAAAACTATCAGAAAGAAAGTAACACAGTGGCTGCTAGAGGCCATAGATAATAATTGGAAAACAATATTTTTTTGGCCAACTATAAAGCTTAAGGAAAAACTGGCAAATGAGGTGTTTATAGGAGGCCTTGAAAAAATTAAAAATATCCCCGGGAACCTAGAAGGACAAATATCTGAAGGGCTATTTTATATGCAAGGTTGTGCTCACCCTCCAGAAAGACACAAAAAGGCCTTACATTCTCACTTCTAGTTGACATTGAGGCTCAGGGCAAATAGGATTTGAAAGCCAAGGTAGAGTTTCTAATTGTCTGGCTGAACATAGAAACCATGCTCAATCATGCACAGAAAGCCCTTTGGTAAAGAGAGACTTACTGGTTGCAAGCATACAAAGAAATCTTTACCCACTTATCAGCTGACCATTAAACTAACAGAGTAGAGACTTCAGTGGTCACATACAACAAAAAAATACAGACATTATAGAGCTAGTTCAGAAAAGTTACTAGACAAACAACCACAACAAGTCCTGGGGAGAAGGGAGAAATTGATTTCCAGAATTGCCACATCATATTACTTAAAATGCTCAATATTCCACAAAAGGTATAAAGCAGGCAAAGAAAAAGAAAGTATGGACCATACAAAGTGGTGTGTGGTCGGGGAAGCAGTCAATAAAACCATACCTGAGGAAGCCTAAACTTACTAGGCAAAGACTTTACAACAGCTGTTGTAAATGTTTCAAGAACTAAGTAAAACCACATCTCAAGTATTAAGGGACAGAGCGATAATTACATCTCATCAATAGAAAATATCAATAAAAAGATAAAAATTGTAGAAAGGAGCCAAATAGAAATTGTAAAGTTAAAAATTACAGTAACTGAAATGAAAATTTCAGTAGAGGAAATTAATAGGTTTGAGCAGGTGGAAGAGAGAATCAGCAAACTTGAAAGATAAATTAATTAAGATGATCAAGTCTAAGAAAAAAAGAAAAATTAATGGAGAAAAATAAACAGAACCTAGAGACCTGTGTAACACCATCAAACATACACATAAGGAAGTACTAAAAAGAGAAGAGAAAAAGGGGCAGAAAGAATATCTAAGAAAATAATGTCCAAAAATATCCCAAATTTGTTGCAAAGCATTAATTTATACATCTGTAACACTAAAGAAACTCCAAGAAGGAAAAACTCAGAGATCCACACTCAGAAACAACATAAACTGTCAAAAGATAAAATCAAGAGATTCAAGCTGGTGATGAATTAGGTGGAAGTTATACTCACCTCTTCCCAGAACCAAATCAAAATGACAATTAAATTATAAAACAATCAACCTGAATAACCAACTAGAGACTAGCTGAACAAAAGTCTTATAACTAAAGATATACAAAAGAAGCTACATCAAGACTGATAGAAAACACAGAGCTGTGAAAAAGGCTGGACCTGCATTTATGTATAGCAGTTGAGAAACTGTAGGAATATCTCAGCTGCAAAAGTTGCTCCTAAGAAGCAAAGTGTCCCAACTACATGTAGAGCTCCCCAAACCAGAACACCAGTGCTAGGAAGGGAAGCTGATAAAATATCTTGCTGTGAAAATCAGTGAGGATTCTGTCTGCCAGTGTGAGGCAGAAAGTGCTAGACACTCAAGCACTCTTTTAAAAGCCTAACACAAAAAAACGGTGTTTTCAGACACTCATCCTGGGCTCCAGCCCAGGGAAGGCAGCTCAGAGTAGACTGGAGTCATGCAGGGAAAGAATGGATAGTGTGGCTCTGGATACAGAGCTGAAGGGACAGCCATCATTGTCTCTTTGCTGAGACCCCCTCCCATACTGCCCACAGATACCATCAATCCTGAGTTGACCACTCCCCTCTATATTAATTCAGCCTGGGAGGAAATGCACTAGCCCTACCATCCCAACTAGCAGTTGTCCTGCCTGCCATACTTGTGCCCAGCAGAGGAATCAGCTAGCTGTAGCCAGGCTGGGCTTGTTGCAGTCTTTCTCGGAGTGTTCTCAAGGAGGTCCAAGAAGACTCAGGGGTTATCAGAGATGCATAGAGAGAAACTGAATGGAGCAGCTTTAGGGAAGGGCTGTTCCTCCTTCTTCCCCAGTGCCCAGTGGCACCACACCTCCTCCCCACAGCATTGGCCTGGGCAGATGCACTAGCCCCACCCTTGCTACTACTTGCTACCTGTGGCTCTGCCCTGCCAAGCTCAAAACATTCAGAAGAGTCTCCTAACTTCAGCCAGACTGGGCCCAGACAATCTTTCTTGGAAGGCTCTCAAAGAGGTCTGGGCAGACTTGGGAGCTGTGGAAGACACAGGGAGAGACTGGGTTGTGTAGCTTTTAGGCAAGGACCATTTTTCTCTGTGTGACTCAACTGGCACCACCATTCCTATGCAGAGCCCTCCCCCAACATGGTCAAATCTTAATCTCTTTAGCTTGATGAACTTCACTGGACTTATCCTGATGACTCCCTGAGACCCAGACCTGAAGGTTCACAGGCCCCAGGCAGGTGACAACTGTCCTTGATGAACTAACTCTGAGATATTTGCAAACTGGCCTCAGATTCAGTACTGCTGCCAAGTTTGAATCTGTATCAGTCTTATGAACACCACTCTCACCTACTAGGTAATACACTGAGAACTTACCTCGGGTAACTGTTTCAGTGACTGAGCCTAACGGAGAGCCAGCAGGCAGAGCTAGATCTCAGGGTGTTTTGAACCTTTTCTTATACTTCTCCAGGATGGGTACTGGTAGAAGCTGAACTTCTCCTATACACACCCAGGCTCAGCAGAGGCAGCCACTGAGCATGGATTGCTTTATAGATCCAAACAGGTAGCCCAGGGCCAGTCACAGACAGTGTCTGACATTCACCTGTAGCAGAGTCCCTTCAAAGAGGCTCTAGGACCAACACACCTGGTGGCTGGGTTTAGACCATATCAGAGCATGACCCAATTAGCTCCCCAAATGGCATATTCAAGTGAGGTCTTGGCAGGCACCGGAGCCTGCAGGGAAAAATTTCATTTTGTGGGGCCAGCCCTTGCACAAGAACTCATACACTGTGGTTGGGGGAAATTCTCAAGTCAGCCAGCCTGAGTCAATCCCACCCATGGATGGGCCAACAGCATTCAAAATTCAACTACAGTGGGTGTGCTCACATAGCCCACACAAGAGACATTCCTAAATGTCTGGTTTAGGAACACCTAAATCAGATGATCAGGTAACTGTTCCTTTGGACCACACAGGATGTGAACTACATAAGCCACCTTAACAAGACTGGGAGACATAGCAGATTACCCAGTATGTAGAAACAAATACAGAAAGGCAGCCAAAATTGAATGACAAAGAAACATACTCCAAATGAAGAACAAGAGAAATCACCATAAATAAATAAGCAAGTAAGTAAATAAATAAATAAATAAAATGAAGGCAAACAATTTACCAGATTTAGAATTCAGAACAATAGCTATAAGGAGTTCAAGAAACTTGGAGAAAGAATGCATGAACTCAGTGAGAATTTTAAAAAAAGAGATAGCAAACACAAAAGAGGGCATAGAAACCATAAAAAAGAATTAATCAGAAATGAAAAATTCAATATATGAAATGAAGAATACACTAGATGGAATAAAAGTAGATTAGATAAAACACAGGATTAAATCAGTGATTTGGAAGATCAGATAGCAGAAAACATCCAGTCAGAGCAGCAAAAAAGAAAACAGAATAAGACAGAAAACTGTACTTGAATAACAATTAAAATTAAAAAAAAATTTAAAGAAAGAAAACAGAATAAAAAAAATAAGGATGGTTTAAGCCATCTCTGGGACAACATCAAGCATAACAATATCCCCATCATAGGGGTACAAGAAGGAGAAAAGAGAGAACAAGAGATTGAGAAGCTAATGACCGAAAAGTTTCCTAACCTGGTGAAGAAAAAAGGCACACAAGTCCAGGAAGTGCCAACAGCCCCAAACAAGATGAACCCAAAGAGGTCCACACTGAGACAAATTAAAATTAAAATGGCAAAGGTTAAAAATAAAGCAAAATACAACAAAACAAAACAAAAGAATCCTAAGCAGCAAGAACAAGATGTTTAGTTAAAAACAGGAAGATCACATAAGACAGCTTATTTTCAACAGAAACATTTCAGGCCAGAAGGGACTGGTACAAAATAAACAAAATGAGGAAAAGCAAGGACAAACAACCAAGACTATTCTGACCAGGAAGGCTATCATTTAAAATTGAAGGAGAAATAAAGAGCTTCCTAGATAACAAAAAGCTAAAGTTTGTTACCACATATCCAATATTACAAGAAATATTAAAGTAAGAAGAAATAAGAAAAAAGAAGCATAAAATGTATAATGGGAATAAATATGTACCCATCAACAGTCACTTTAAATGTAAAAGAATTAAATGCTCTGATCAAAGGACATAGGATAGCTGAATATATAAGAAAATAAGACCCATATCCCATATACTATTTTGTCTACAAAAGATCAAATGCACCCAGATAAAAAGAAATACACAGACTGAAAAGAAATGGATGGAAATGAAAAAAAATAATTAAAAAGCTGGTGTAGCAATACTTAAATCAGAGCAAATAAACTTTAAAACAAAGACCACAATAAGAAAAGAAGAAAAACATTACATAATGTTAAAGAGATCAATTCAACAAAAGGACATAACCCTCATAAACATTTATGCACTCAAAATAGAACCACCTAAATACACAAAGCAAATATTGATGGACATAAAGTGAGAGATTGACAATAAACTAGTAATAATAAAGGACTTTAATGCTCCATTGAGATCAATGGATAGGTTTTTCAGACAGAAAATCAACAATGAAACAGTGGCCTTAATGACACACTAGCCCAGATAGATTTAAATAATATTTTAGAGCATATCATTCCAATGCAGCAGAATATACATTCTTTTCAAGTGCACATGGAACATTTTCCAATATAGAACACATCTCAATGAATTTTAAAAGACTGAAATCATATCAAACATCTCCTCTGACCATAATGATACAAAACAAAAAATTATTTACAAGAAAAAAACTTAAAAACATAAAATACATAGAGGCTGAAAACATGTTGTTAAAACAATGAATGAGTTAACAATGAGATCAAGGAAGAAATCAAGAGATACCTTGGGACAAGTGAAAATGAAAACACAACCCCAAGATCTAGGGGACCCAGTAAAAGCAGTTCTATGAGGGAGATTCATGCAATATAGGCCTACCTCAAGAAATGAGAAAACCCTCAAATAAACAATCTTTCCTTACACCTAAAGGAACTAGAAAAGCAACAACAACAACAACAAAAAGCCCAAAGTGAGTGGAAGGAAGGAAATATAAAGTAAAATTAGAAATAAATAAAGTCTAAAAGCAATACAAAGTTCAATTGAATCAATAGCATGTTTTTTAAAAGATAAACAAGATTGATAAAACTTTAACCAGACTCATCAAGAAAAAAAAGAGGACACAAATAAATAAAATCAGAAATGAAGATGAGAAGTAACAAATGACACTACAGAAATAAACAGGATTATAAGAAAATATTATGAACAAGGATACAGCAACAAATTGGAGGAGCTTAAAGGAATGGATACATTTATAGAAGCATGAACTCTTCCAAGAGTGAATCAAGAAGAAACAGAAAATCTTAACATATCAATTATAACCAATGAAATCAATTCAGTAATCAAAAAACTACCATCAAACAACATCTGGGATAAGATGGTTTAACATGGATAATTTTACCAAACATTCAAAGAAGAATAAACACCTACTCTTCTCAAGACTTTCTTAAAAAGTTAAGGAGAGGAAAAACTTCCAACATCATTTCATGACGGCAGCATTATCCTGATACCAAAACCAGATAAAGACACTACAAAGGAAGAAAATCATAGGCTAATATCCCTGATGAACATAGATGCAAAAATCCTCAACAAAATATTAGAAAACCCAACTCAGCAATACATTAATAAGATTATACACCATGGAAAAAAAAGATTATACACCATGATCAGGTGGACTTTATTCATGAGATGCAACATTGTTTCAATATCTGCAAATTATTTAACATGATACACCACATAAACAAAATTAAGGCTAAAAATCATATGATCATATCAATCAATTCAGAAAAAGTATTTGACAAAATTCAGCACCTATTTATGATAAAAACTCTCAGCAATGTAGGAATAAAGGGAACAAACCTTAACATAATAAAGACAATATGACACACCCACAGCCTACATCATACTTAGTGTGAAGAAACTGAAAGTGTTTCACTAGAGATAAGGAAAAATACAGGGATGTCTGCTTTCACCACTCTTACTTAACGTAGAACAGGAAGTACTAGTCATAGCTATCAGATAAGAAGAAAAAATAAAAAGTATCTAAATTGGAAATAAGGAAGTAAAACTGTCATTATTTGCAGATGACATACATAGAGAGCCCTCCCTAAAGAGTCCACCAAAAAATTATTAGAACTGGTAAATGAACTAAAAGTAGAAAGATAAATATTCAGAAATTGTTGTGCTTTTATATACTAAAAATGAATTATCAGAAAGGGAAACTAAGAAAACTCACAATTGCATCCAAAAAAATACCTAGGAATGAATTTCACCAAGGTAAAAGACCTGTATTCAGAAAATTAAAACACTGAAAAAAAAATGTAGAAGATACAAATAAGGGAACATATACTGTGTTCATGAGTAGGAAGAATTAATACCATTAAAATGTCCATACTACCCAAAGCAATCTATAGATTCAACAAAATTCTAATTAAAATACTAATGGCCTTATTTACAGAACTGGAACTAATAATCCATAAGTTTATATAGAATCACAAAAGACCCTGAATAGCCATAGCAATCTGGAGAAAGAAGTACAAATTTGGATGTATGATGCTACCAGATATCAAACTATACAAGTTTAAGGTAATCAAAACAGCATGGTACTGGCATAAAAACAGACACAAAGATCAATGGAACGAAATAGAGAGCCCAGAAATAAATCCACACCTAGTTGGTCAATTAATACATAACAAAGGAGGCAAGAACATACAATGAGATAAAAACAGTCTAGCCAATAAATGGAATTGGGAAAATTAGACAAATACATGCAAAAATAAAACTAGACCACCTTCTTATACCATATACAAGAGTAAAGTTAGGATAAATTGAAGACTTAAATGTAAAAGACTCAAACTCTAAGACTCCTATAAGAAAACTTAGGTAGTAAAATCTCTACCATTTTTCTTAGGAATATTTTTCTGAAATATCCCCATAGGAATGGGGAAAAATAGAAGAACTAATAAATGGGACTACATCAAACTAAAGAATCTTATTTTATTTTTTAGGGATTTTTAAACTTTTACTTATTCTTAGAGGGAGGGAAAAGTAGAGAGAAAGGTAGAGAAACATCAACGTGAGAAACATCAATTTGTTGGCTCTCACACATGCCCTAACAAGGGAACCAGGACCACAGCCCAGGCCCATCCCTGACTGGGAATCAAATCAGTGATTTTTCACTTTGTGGGATGATGCTCAACCAACTGAACTACATCAGTCAGAACTCAAACTAAAAAGTTTTTGCACAACAAAGGAAACCATCAACAAAATGAAATGATAGCCCACTGAATGGGAGAACATATTCACCAATGATACATCTGATAAGGGTGTTAATATCCAAATTTTATAAACAACCTATACAACTCAACACCAAAAAGCAAACAATCTAATTTAAAACTGGGCAGAGGTTTGAACAGACCCTTCTCCAAAGAGGACATACAGATAACCAATAGACATATGAAAGGAACTCAAAGTCACTAATCATCATAGAAATACAAATTAAGATCACAATGAAATATAACCTCACTCCTGCCAGAATGGCTATCATCAATAAATCAACCAGCAACAAATGTCAGCAATGCTGTGGAGAAAAGGGAACCTTTGTACATTGTTAGTGAGAATGCAGATTGGTGCAACCACTATGGAAAACATTATGGACATCCTTCAAAAAATTAGAAATAGAACTTCCTTATGAACCAGCAATTCCAGTTCTGGGTATGTGTTTGAAGAAATCCCAAACACTAGTTTGAAAGGATATATGCACCATTATGTTCATTGCAGTGTTATTTACAGTAGCCAAGATATGGAAGCAACCCAAGTGCCCATCAATGGACAAATGGATAAAAAATAAAAAACCTGTAGTGCATATATATAATGGAATATTCCATATATACAATGTAATATTACTCCACCATAAAAAAAAGAATGAAATCTTACCATTTGCAACAGTATTGATGGACCTAGAGTGTTTCAGGCTAAATGAAGTAAGTCAGACAGAAAAAGACAAATACTTCATGATTTTGATCACACAGGATCCAGCAGAAGTAACACCTGCATGAGTGTGGTTGGTAGAGTAATAATTTATAGTTTTAATGTAACTATTTCACTTAAAATATCATATGGTATGCTTGATTGTGATATTGTTATGTTACAGAATTACATGCTCATGATTTTGTAATAAAAGATTTTGTAATATAAAAGGATGTTATTTGTGCCAGACCTTGTATATATGATCTAATGAGCAAAATAAACAAACAAAATAGAAACAGACTCATAGATACAGAGAACATTTTGACAATTTCCAGAAGGGAGAGGGGTTGGGAGGCTGGGTGAAAATGTGAAGGGATGAAGAACTACAAATTGATACTCACAAAATGTTGTGGGGATGTAAAGTACAGACAGAAGAGGGAATATAGTCAATAGTATTGTAATAACTATGTATGATACCAGGTGGATACTTGAAATATCGGGGGAATACCTTGCAGAATATATGACTGTCTAACCAATGTGCCATACACATGAATGTAATACAAAATAATATTAAATGTAATCTGTAGTTGAAAAATAAAGGTTGAAAAGAGATAAAGTCAAAGGAAGAATTTTGAAAACAACAAGAGTGAAGTTATCACCTAAAATTTATCTTCAATAAGATTAACAGTTAATATTGTTTTAGAAACCAGGAATTCAGGAGGCAGTGGTATGACATATTCAAAGTGCTAAAAGACTGCCAACCATGAATTCCATGTCCAGCAAAAAATATTCTTCAAAACTGAATAAGAAATTTATTAAGACATTCCCAGATAAATAAAACAGAGAATTTATCACTAACAGGCCTGCTCTGTGAGAAATATTAAAGGCAGTTATTTATCCTGAAATAAAAGAGCACTAGACAATAAGTCAAATACACATAAAAATAAAGGAAGTGAATGATGATAAGGAAATGGAGAGGGTAAGGATGGGTAACAAAAATTCTGGTTGTGAAGGAGAGAATGAAGAGAGAATAGTACCTGGATGAGATGACAGTTTAAGGAAATGTTAAGGCTTTGTATCTAAATGTTTAAAAAGCGTGTTTAAGAGACAGTGGGAAAGGGATGTTGAATATAAAAGAGAAGGATTAGTAACTTCATGAGAAAGCAGGAGGATTTGGAATTCAAATCAAAGGTAGAGGGTTAAACTTTGTGTAAGAGGTGGGATATCTTCTTAATTTAAACAGGAGGGAAGGAAGTCAGCAGGTAGCAGATGAGGGCAGATTTATGTGTTTTCAGGAAGATGTATGAGTTCCTAACTGGCTTCTATTTTTCTCTGTAAACTGGGGGGTATGGTTAACTTCTGAAAGTGGACAGACTGTGAGGGTCAGAATTGAGGAGATTACAGGAAATGGGAAATAGTCATGTGAAACAATTTAGCATGAGTTGACCAGAGAAACATATCTGGGTTATCTGACAATGCTCATTGTCCATTTGAGATTAATGACCAAAAATTGTAGATTGATCAATGTTCCCACTTGTGTGATATTCTTCAGCTACTCTGGTATAGGCATGAAGACAGAAAATATTTGAATTTACTCAGAATGTTATGAAAAGATGGAAGTATGTATGATTCATAAAACGAGATATTGGCCATAGTGTTATTGAAATATTGGCCCACTAAATTTGAGCTGGATCAAGATGTGGCTAAAGACTGGACAGTGTTGATAGATTAACAACTAAAATAAGTAGAGGGGCAAGGGACTGTATGTACTTATAAGGTAGAAGAATAATTTTAGAAAGTAGTTAAACAACCAGGAAGGTGAAGATGTGGCTTTCACCAATGGAATGATTGAATGAGTGTTTTTGAAGAAGAGTAGTTGCAGATACTGGCATGGGTGAAGGTGTGTCTATGGGAGCAAGTGACTAGGTTGAATAGAGGTAAAAGTCATTGTAGAAATGAAGCTTAAGGAACTCAAAGGTGAGAGACTGAAATCACTAAGAATGTTGCATTTTTCATGCCAGCAAAAGGTAGTGCTAATGAGTAGAGACAGCACACATAAAACCCCAAGCCAGGCCCGGTACCTAGTGGGTGCTCAGTGTAATCATTGTAGTTAATACTACATGGAGATAACCATGCACCAGGCATGAACACAAACTAATCTGCCCATAAACCCATAAAGAAGGTACAATTATTGTCCCTATTTTGCAGATGAAGAAATTGAGGAACAGAGATGTTAAGGAACATAAGTGGCAGTGCTGGGGTCCAGTCCTCTCCAGAGCATGTTCTCCTAACTGTAACATTTAGTCTCAGCCTCCTGACATTCTCTGGTCAGAATCAGCTCTCATTTCTTCTGTGTCAGATCTCAGCAGGACCCCAAGACTTTATTTTCAGTCTGGACTCTTCCCTTTGGCTGTCACTCTCATATATTCTGGCCCTCATGGTTATTTTATGGAGCGGATGAGCTAGGATAGTGGGAATATTCAGATCTGTTTTGCCACTAGCTGGGGGCAGGAACTGGGTAGTCCTTGGGTATCCTGCACATCTGCCCACTCAGAACTCGTCAAGTCCAGGGAGTCATCACTTATTTCCTGTGCAGAGCCAGGAACCATTAGCCCTTCCTGATATGTTCAATGAGTCTCTGAGAGGCCTGTGTTTTACATGCTCTTTGGGTTTTGGTTCCAGGCTTTGGAAAGTGACTTCGTCAGTGCCAACCTCCACCACTGGATAGACCTCATTTTTGGGTATAAGCAACAGGGATCAGCTGCAGTGGAGGCTGTTAATACCTTCCACCCCTACTTCTATGGTGACAAAATGGACCTCAGCAGCATCGGTGACCCCCTGATCAGGAACACCATCTTGGGGTTTGTCAGCAACTTTGGACAGGTTCCCAAACAGGTACAGCATACCATATCCTTTGTCTTCCTTTATCAAATAAATGAGCTTAGGTAGGGGGACACAGGAAAAAGAGAGAGAGAGAGAGAGAGAGAGAGAGAGAGAGAGAGAGAGAGAGAGAGAGAACTTGCTCCTAGGATGGGAGCAAGAGAGAGGATTGAACAGGCAAAATGGTCTCTGATCATCTGCCTTCACCTTCAATTCAAAGCTAACCCTCAGTTATCACCAGGTGTTGATGAAAGTGATGACATTGTTCATGATAATGATGAAGACTATATCCATCTCTGATGTACTTGATGATGCTATGATAAATCCACAGGATGTAATTCTTTACATATATCCACCTTCTAGTGTTGTGAAGATCCAGTGCTTTAAGATATGAAGCACTCAAAAGTACCTGAAATACAATTAGCACTCAACAAATGTTAATTACTAGTGTGGTTACCTCATTGAATTCTCTCATAAGCTCTGTGTAAAAATAATTACTCTTTTATAGGTGAGGAAACTGAGGCTCAAAGAGGCTCAATAAATAATTTGCCCACAACTGCATCATTAGTCATGTAGCAACACGAGGCTGTGCATTCATGTTGACACTCTGATGAATGGTGTGCAGGAGAGCTGAATATTTACTTAATTGATTCTGGCTCTGTTGATCCTCAAACTTTAGTTTAGTGTAGAGGAATTTTATCCATGGCACAGTCATCTGGATTTAGAAACATAGGCCCCCAGCTGAGGTCCCAGCCTGGGCAATCAGGAGTAACACTGAGAAATGAATGAATAAGACCAGCCAATTCCCAGACCATCCTAGGCAACAGCCTTCCTTGCATAAGAAGTGGACAGGATCAACTCAGTTAATGCAAAACTGATAACATCTTTTCTGTCTGGCCTTAGTGATGCTTGTATTTACTTAGCTCTCATAAGGGGACTATGGAAGGTCCAGGTCCTGAGGGTGACTTGAAGAATAGATGGCACATTTGAATGTGGGTTTTCTCAGGGAAGGCTTGGTAGAAAGGAGAGAATTTTAGGAAAGAATCTTGAGCAGCCTAATGGCTTTATTTATTTCATTTTAAAAATAGAATAATACAGATAAAGCAAATAAATAATTCAAAATAGTAGTCACTACCATCTGTGCACTGTGTTTTGTACTCACAATCCTGTTCATAAGAAAAAATATTTTCACATAACGTGATCATGGAGTACACGCAATTTTAGATTCTGATTTTACTTGATGATATATCATGTGAGCTATTAAAAATATTTATAAATAATTATCAGAATTAGAATTCTCCAAGTGGTCCCAGCCTGAAGACAAAGTTAAAGTGGTTCAGCCCTTGGCTGGTGTGGCTCAGTGGATTGAGGGCCAGTCTGTGAACCAAAGGGTTGCTGGTTCAATTCTCAGTCAGGTCACATGCCTGGGCTGTGGGCCAGGTCCCCAGTTGGGGTTGTGCAAAAGGCAAACATACATTGATGTTTCTCTCCCTCTCTTTCTCCCTCCCTTCCCCTTTCTCTAAAAGTA
Source organism: Anoura caudifer (assembly GCA_004027475.1). Taxonomy (NCBI): domain Eukaryota; kingdom Metazoa; phylum Chordata; class Mammalia; order Chiroptera; family Phyllostomidae; genus Anoura; species Anoura caudifer. The sequence continues at coordinate 16,693 of PVKU01003125.1, forward strand.
AAATAAATAAAATATTTAAAAAAAGATGGTTCAGGACTGTGCACTGTTCCATCAAGAGGCTGTGCCTGCCAAAGCTGTGACAGTGACTCAGAGCTTTAGTCATTCTGCTGTGCAAGGGAATGTTCTTTACCTAATGCTCATGTAAAGACCATCATTCTGATTTCTGTTTCTACTGCCACCCACCTAGCTTAACTAGGTAGTCAGCTTGTGATGGAGGGCTGTAACTGAGCCAAGGCTGTTTTGAGGCCCCCAGCTGCCCACGGAGCCCCACCTCTGCCTGTGTGCCCAGCTGAAGCCAGCTCCCACCTCAGCCCCTCCATTATGTACCTAGGAATGTGCCCACTGGCTAAGGAAAGCATCCTATCAGGAACTCAGTCATGGAGTGAGGGGATGTAGAGGACTAGAGCTGGCCTCTCCCACCCTCTCTGGCCCAGCAGCAAGGATTCTACCAGGCAGCACAGACTTCACTTCCTCCTTTGCCTGGTTATGCAAAAAGTTTGGCATTAGGGACAATTTAACAATAGAGATCTATAAAAAATAATAAGAAGAAAGGCCTCTGATGGGGTTTGCCTGTGCTCTTTGAAATACTTGAATAAAAACTATTAAAGAATTCTGTGTCCAGATGGGTACACCTGCAGAGAGTGTGTAGGGAAAGGGAAAAATGTGAGAAACAGTATCAGCGAATGAAGAGAGTCATTGATCTGGGATGCAGAGAGGGCCATTCTGACCCCATAATATGAAAAACAACTGTCCTGGGGACCAGAGGCTCCTCAGTGAGGTCATGCTTATCCCAAGCAGCTTGGTGAAGAAGACAAATTTGGCATCCAGGAAAGTTATGCCTCCCAATCTTACACTTTGACCTTGAGCAAGTAGTTGCCCCTCTCTGATTCCCAAGCCTTTCATCTCTGATATCCAAGAGTTTAACCAGATGGTTCTGTTTATGCTGATTATGTCCACCCAGGTAAGGAACAAGCCCAGCCCCGGCAGCACCCAGAGCAGAGGGGCAGCTGCAGCTTGCACGCACACAACTCCTCTGATTGTCTGCCTCTCTGCCTGTCTGCCTGTCTACCTGTCTACCTGTCTGCCCCTAAGGGTCTGTGCATGTATGCCTGTCATCTTGTCTCTCCAGCTCTTTACTAAACCCCACCCAGCCAGGACAGCTGTGGGGAAGCCTTCATCTGGAAAGGATGTCTCCACACCTTCGAGTCTGCCCAGCCACCCACAGCCCTTTTTCTACAGCCTGCAGTCACTGCGGCCCTCCCAGGTCACAGTCAAAGGTGAGTATCTGGCTCTGCTTAGATTGGCTCTCTGCTCCAGAGTTGTTCCGTCAGGAACTTCTGGAGCTTCAAGGGCACAGACTTTGGCAGGGGCTTGGGGTCCAACTGTGTATCTGGGCCTAGAAGGCATCTGGGAAGGTCTCTGCTCTGACAGTGTCCAGGATGAATTTTGTCAGATCCTGTGCATCTGTCTATCTAAGACACACACATTCAACTCCCCCCCATTTCTCTTTCTCTTATTTTTCTCTTTCTCTCCATTTCATACACACATATACTCCTCCTTACCTTCGAAGCTGAATGGTGAAGTCCCAGGTTTCTTAAGGCAGGGCTGCAGCCTGCTGTCCTTGGTACCTGAAGTCTCTCTTCTCCTGAGTACTCACGTGGGCCTGCAGCCAGTTAACAATAGCATGTGCCCTTGGGAAGATTGCCTGGGTGTGAGTTCCAGCCCTGTCACTTCCTAGAGAAGCTGTGGGTGGGTGACTTGTGATATCTGTGCCACCCTGGGGTGTGCACTGATTTGGGGAAATCTCATTGCATGGGACATTCTGGTTCTGAGGAGTATAAAGTTTACTGTAGTTTTTTGCTCTGATGCCCAAGAACAGTGTCCTTGGCACATCCAGCCCTGCTAGACATGGTGCCTGGGAAGGGCAGGAAGGACAGAACCTCCCAAGGCTTCTATGGTTTTGTGCCATCTGCCTCTACAACCTTGGCCCCTTCTTCCCTACCATCATCCCTTAAGAGACACTGAAGACCCACATGGCCACACACTGAAGGTATTTTCTAAGTCAGGGATGGAGCCTGGGATCAGGGGATAGCCTCAGGGCCATGGGGCTTCCTGGGGGCCAGGATCTAATGTGGCCCCTTGAACAAGGCTTTGGGGTGAGGTGCCTTGGCCAGTCATTTCTGCCTTAGTTCCTTCTTTGCTGAGTCCAGGTTGCCTGTTCTGGTTCCTTTCTGGGCCCAGCTAAAGGGGGTGTTGTCTTTTGACTGTGAGCCCCACCATACTAACTGGAGGGCAGATATGTACCTTTTCTCTCTAGGCTCCGAGTCCCCCAAAGGTGCCATTGGCCACATCGTCCCCACTGAGAAGACAATCCTGGCCGTGGAGAAGAACAAGATGCTGCTGCCTCCTCTCTGGAACAGGACCTTCAGCTGGGGCTTTGATGACTTCAGCTGCTGCCTGGGGAACTATGGCTCTGACAAGGTGAGTAGGCCAGGGAACCAGGGCAACCTCAGGTCTCAGCCTCCTTCTGGATGGGACAGAGGTGGTCAGGAGATGGGTGAGCCTAAAGTAGGCACAGTCACCCGTGGCCCATATCTTCTTCCACGTAGCTCTGACCCAGCCTGGGAGTGAGAGGGTTCATGTGACTGTACCAAGGGCACTTGTGGGCCGAGCCTCCAAACCCATTCCAAGGAGTCTATCCTATTTGCCTTCCACAGATCCTGATGACGTTTGAGAACCTGGCTGCCTGGGGCCGATGTTTGTGTGCGGTGTGCCCATTCCCCACAACAATCATCACCTCGGGGGCCAGCACTGTGGTGTGTGTATGGGAGCTCAATGTGGCCAAAGGCCGCCCAAGAGGCCTACATCTCAAGCAGGTACAATGCCTGGGCAGGTGTGGTGGCTTGGGCAGGTATAGTACATAGCACAAGTGTACCTTGGGCAGGTACAGTGTCCTCACAGGCCCCAACTTCTTGCCCTCAGAAGCAGAGAATGAAGTGAGGCACAGAGGGCAGCATATAGCTCTGTGTCATCAGGGCATCATTTCATGCCCATGCAGGTGCACAGGGCAGGTGCCTCCATACTTCAGTGCCAGTGAGACTGGTTTCTTTGCACTAGAGAACATGTTTGAGCATTTGCCATGGGCAAATGGTTATGTAGGTAACCTCACTTCAACCCCTCAACAGCTCTGTAAACTAGGTACCATTGTCATTCCTATATTACTAGTAAGGGAAAAAAATAGGTGCAAGGAAGTTAAATGACTCATCCAAAATCACAGAGCCAGGAAATAAAAGACAAGAGTGGTGGTGGCAGGGAAGCATAGCAGATGGGCAGGGGGTGGTTTCACCTCACAAACAACACTACTCCTAGTGATAAACAGAATGCTATTCACTGTTTACAGAAGGCCCCACACATTAATCTATTTTGTAAAGCAGGTATTATTATTCTACTTTCAGAACTGACACTCAGAAAGGTCAAGTTTGCATTTTAATTTAGGGTTGTCTAACTCTAAACCCATGCTTTTCCCCTGTGTACTCTTGAACCTGCCCGAGAATATCACTAGGGAACATTTCCAACTCTCAAATGCGATATCTGTTTTGTAGTAACCATATAGCCCTAAAGTAACAAAAACCAAAATTAATCACACAAAACAGACCACTAACTAGATTTCCTAAACTGAATAAATCTGGAACTAATCCTGGGTTTCTGTGGGTGTACCCAGGCCACCCCAGCACATGTGTGGTACGCACTGGGCACACAGTAACCACAAGGGAGTTAATCAGCCCTGTAGAGTTGGCAGTACCTGATGAGAGGCAGCCATGCAGGTCAAGTGCAGGCTGCCTTCCCTTGACTTTCAGAGGAGTCCCCCAAAGCCACCCTCAGAGCTCATGCCCTTTCATATTTTCATGTTTCTCCATTCCATCAACTGCTGTGTAGGAGGTCTGGGTTTTTATTCTAGACCTAAGTGAAGACACTGTGCATTTATCACTCTGCAGACTGTCTTTCTTTCCCAGCCATCAGCCTTGGGAGCCAGGGAAGCAACCCTTGCACTGCTGCTCCAAGGTCTTGTTCACTAGTGAAGATGCACTGTACAAGCCCAGCATTGACAGCATAAAATGTAATTTATCATCCTCTCCTTGTTCTAAAACAAGAGAAAAGGGTATGGAAGTCATGCATATTCCTATTTCCCAGGCAAAATAAAATCCTTTATCATGTGCCTACAGAGGCTGACATGGACTTGGGGGTCCCCCAGACTACCAGCTGCTGTGTATTGGGGGCCTGCCCCCAAGTTATAAACAGAGAAGTCTTCATTAAATAGTTTCATAAACAGTTTTTGAAAGTGTTTTATTTTAAAAGATATTACCCCATTAAAGGCAAATTTCAAATTTACTTCCACGTAGAACAATTTTCTGTAATCCTTATAAAAGTTTTCATCATTGCACGCTACCACCCCAGATACATACATTTATACCATTCTGTACATACCATTGTGTACATATGTTTATTCCATTTTCACCCAGCCTGTCAAATCATTTCTGCTTTTCTACAGTCTCTCTAATTTACATTTCATTTGTACCATATTATTTTATTTCCATAAAATTACATTTCAATCATTTTATGCCAATGTGCCACAGTTCTATAAATCATTTCTTCTAAAACTAAACAATTACATTGTTACCAAGCTTTAACTATTTTGAATAGTGCCACAGCAAATATCCTATGTAGATTGCTGTTTGCTTCTGATTGTTTCCTTAAAATAAATTTTTAAGAAGCAACATTAGGGAGCGGTGACATAATGCTTTCTATAATGGTTCTACAGATTTATGGTGCCTCCAACCCTTAATTAGGAAGGACCATCTTACCTCACCATATCCAGCATGAAGAATTATTTTAAGAGGTTTTTATTTTATTTAATTTTTGATACTTTAGTTCTGCCTAAGATGACATAATGAAGTTATTTTAACTGACCATGTAGAGAAGTATTATTCTGAGGAACAGCAGGAACTGATTGAGGCCACATTTAAAACCGCTGTCCACCTTCTCTGATTTCCCAGTCCTTTCCAGATGGAGTGGTGCTGGCTGCCTCCTGGTGCTTCAGGTTAGGCAGCACACCTTGTGTAGGTGGGTGGTGCCCATGTATGCAGACTGATCCTTCACTCTGCACCTTCCCTGCAGAGAGCAGCAGATGTGGCTCTATTAACAAACAATAGGCTCAGAGCTCCTCACTCTGAAGCCCCAGCCCTACTCCTGGCCTCCTGGCCTTCACTCTTTATAGTCACTGTCCCCTATAGTTAGAACTTAGTCACCATACTTAGCTCATTCTGAAAAGACAACCAGAAAGCTCCTGTCAAATCCTCTGCTTTCTTCTATTCATCTAGATAGTATCCATTTTACCGAGATGGCCCAAAGGTTCTTCTGTGGGTTATGGCCAGAACCTTGCCAGTACCATCTGGTTGGTGCCATGTTAGGTTCCAATGAGGACAAACAAAAATCTGAGGCAGAACTTTTAATTGCTGTGACCAGGCAATGTAACAATTTTGACACAAGTGAATGAGAGGTGGTCCGTGCAGAAGACGGAGGTTTACCACATTTCAGATGGCCACCTCCACACTTCTCTGTCTGATTTCAGAGGGCAGAAAGCATGTGTGTGAAAAGCAGTTCACATCAGGATTACCAGGAACCTCCAGGACGGTTCTGGTGGCAAACACGCCATTGCCAGTGGCAGTTCCCAACCCCCCAGGAACGAGCTTTTAGGGAACAAGCCCTCTGGCCTGATATGGATACAAATCATGCATGAGCCAGGCCAGACCCTGCACAGGCCATCCTGAGGAGGTGAGACTGAGGCCCTGAGTCACCCACTGCCACATGGCCAGACCGGCTATGAACCTGGATCCACTGGACTTGAAAAGTCATATCGTTTTAACTATGACCTGAGCTCCCTGCTTTCTTACAAGTTTAGTTTCCAGGGTTGCATGCGTTTCTGAGATCACTTTTTTTCCATGCAAACTTGAGTGTGTGTGAAAATTCTCCAGAAGGTTTGTGCAAACCTGAGTTTTGGGGCTCTACCCCCAGAGTTTTTAATTCAGTAGGTCTGGGTTAGGATCCAAGATTTTGCATTTCTAACAAGTTCCCAAGTGATGCTTATGCTGCTGGTTGGAATGCACACATTGTAAATTAGCACCCTTGTGTATTAATAGTAGCACATGCTGCTTCAGGATGAGAGACAAACATAGGCAATACAGAGCATAAGGGTGCTGCCAGTGTCTGCTTGGGTTATGATAAAAGGATACCAGTCCTCCCAGCTGGACCTCAATGCTGGAGACAGATAGAACTGAGGGGGCTGCCGTAAACGTATAAACATACTCAGGCACACACATCCTATAGTCTTTGGAATCACTGAATCATTCCAAATCTGTTTCCTCATCTGGGGCCCAACAGTAGAAGGGAAGGTGGAGTATCTCACCAAGTAGCTGGATTGCTGGTCCCTTTCATAACCTGTGGTTCTATCTTGTGTCTCTAGGCATTGTACGGACACACGCAGGCTGTCACATGCCTGGCAGCATCAGTCACCTTCAGAATCTTTGTGAGTGGCTCCCAAGACTGCACCTGCATCCTGTGGGACCTGGACCACCTCACTCATGTGGCTCGCCTGCCTGCCCACCAGGAAGGCATATCTGCCATAGCCATCAGTGACATCTCAGTGAGGCCTCTCTTTTGTAATATCTATGTCCTTGACATTTCTGTGAGCCTGGGTGCTTGCATGGTAGATGTTTCCCCTAGAGAAAATCCAGGAGCAGAGAAATGCTGACCACCCCGGCATGCTGATAGGGCCCCAAATGTGTAGAGCATTCTCTACACAGGCAGAAATGGAGTCATTAACGTGCAGCATCTGGGTCTGGAGTTTACTTTTTGCTTTCTTATTTTTCTCCCTTGGTGCAGTGGAGGCAGTGGGAGGTTTCTGGTCTGGCATGGGCACCGGGGAGTTGGGGCAAGAAGTTGGCTTTGGTGATGGATCCACTGGGCTTAACTAATTCAGCTTGTTGACTGCAAATCAGTGTTGACTCAGCGGGTTCCTCTAGTCTCCATGGCACGAAGTGCTTATGCCTGTCTCTCTACGCTGGCCACCAAAGACAAACCTGTCAAGAGTTGTGTGTGTGTATATGAGAGATAGAGTTAGATAAATACATATGTAAATCTCAGTGGGGAGTTTCTCCCAAGCTAGAATCCACCTCATAGGGCAGGGGTATCAAACTCATTTTCACCGGGGGCACATTAGCCTTGCAGTTGCCTTCAAAGGGCCAAAATAATTTTAGGACTGTATAAATGTAACTACTCCTTAATTGTTAAGGAGTTGAAATTGCATTCAGCCCTTTGAAAGTAACTGTGAGGCTGATATGGGTCCCAGTGAAAATGAGCTTGACACCCCTGTCGTAGGGTATAAAGTTCCCTGAAAATACAGAGGCTCTACATCTGCTATAGAAAACCCCAGGACCCTAGGGCATGGATACAGAAGGAAAGGGGAACATAGGGAAGAGGAGATGAAGGAGGAGATTTCTGGTCCAAATTTGGCTAAAAATGATGCCCCAGGTAGGCTTAAATCCAAAATGAGTGTTACATGGGCAGACAGAGGATAGATAAATGAATGGATGAATGAGGGATGGGTGGATAGATAAGAGGATGGATGGATGGATGGATGGAATGGATAGATAGAAAGATGGGAGGACACTGGGAAATAGCTGAATAGGTAGATGTATTGGGAAGGAGCCAGCCCTGATCTGTGATGAGTGACAAAACCCATAATGAGTGATGTGCCGGACATCAGAGAAGACTTATCAGGACAAATTATTGAACTCAACTTGTCCAGGAGCCAACTTAGTTTACTAATTACCTGCTGGTCTTAGTGCTCAATGCTGGGCAGACATGGTCCCTGGCCTCAGGAAGAGCATAGCAAACCATTGAAACAGGGACATGATGGAGCCCAGCTCAGGGAAGCTATGGAGGGCACAGAGCTGCCTGCATCCCTTCTGTGGGTAATAATGCAAGGCTCAAAGGCATGACTCTGAGTCCCTGTGACTACTTTACTGGACACAAAAATAGACAAGCACTTGAAGAGCAAACACTCCGGATAGAAACATTTTAGAAGCTGCAGTGAGAAAATTTCTCCTCAGAAATTCTCTCCAGGGAGATATTGTTCAATTTTATGAGCCACACGCAGTCATTTGAATACCTATATTCTGTTTTATCTCAGGTAATGTCCAAAACTTCTTGGGGAGAGGGATGGCCAACCAAGTGTAAGCCCTGTATCCAGAGCCAGAGGTGGACACTGCCAGGGAGAGAGTTGTGAGAGGAGTCCAAAGGGTGAGCCAGTCAGTGGTGCAGGGAAGACAGTACCCAAACATGATTACAGGATGTGAAAAGCTAGGAATTTACAGTTATGGGAAAGCAGAGCATGCCTGTGAGTCAGCTGAGAAGAAGTAAATGTCTTAGTAGGTCTAGGAGTCCCTTGATTAGTCTTCAAAGGATGGCAGGGTGAGGGTGCTTGGGTGTACAAACTGAGCAGCTGAGCAAGTGCATGATGGGCAAGCAGTAATCCAGCATGGAGTGACGCCAAATCCCACTGCTGCAGGGCACCATTGTTTCCTGTGCTGGAGCGCATTTGTTCCTGTGGAATGTCAATGGACAGCCCCTGGCCAACATCACCACAGCCTGGGGCTCAGAAGGAGCCATAACCTGCTGTTGCATCGTGGAAGGGCCAGCATGGGACACAAGCCATGTCATCATCACTGGAAGTCAAGATGGTGTAGTCCGGGTAGGTGTGGCCTGGGCAGAATGAGGGCATCATAAAAGAAATGTGTTCATCTTTATTCTGCTCACTTCCTCCAAAGGTCTGAATCTGCAGCTGCATTTGAAACCATTCTGGACCAGGTCCCTATAGCAAGTGAGGGCAAGGACAAGGCTCTTTCCACGCTAACAGTTAAATAAATTTTAAAAGTATAGATATGATATATATAATATATAATATACATATTATATTATGTATTATATATAATATATATAATATATAGAGAGGGAGATCATCAAGAAACTATATATAGTATATATATATATAGAGAGAGGGAGACTGTCAAGAAACTAAGAAGGAAAGAGAAATACTGAGGTGAAAACAGAATGGGAAAAACAAATTATAGATGATTTTTCTGAGACTGAAAGGAAAGATGAAGGAATGAGTAAATATACATATATACATATATAATTGTATATATATACACTCATAAATGAAATAAGCATTTATACAAGGTATGAAAGTTGAATGCTCAGATGCACAAGAACAAAGCCCAGTCCTGAAAAGAGATATTTGGACTATCTATTAATCCACTTACTCAGTTTCCCATCCATTCACTAATTCATCTACCCATCCAACTGTTTATCTCTCTCCTTACTCATCTATCCATCTAGCCATCCATTCATCCATTGAATAAAAGATCCACCCACCTACCCAACTATTTATCTCTCCTTCCTTCCTTCCTTCCTTCCTTCCTTCCTTCCTTCCTTCCTTCCTTCCTGCCTGCCTGCCTGCCTTCCTGCCTTCCTGCCTTCCTGCCTTCCTGCCTTCCTGCCTTCCTGCCATATTTTTCTTTTCATACATCCATCTGTCCTTTCATCTATCCTTCCATCCATCCATCCATGAATCTATTCACCCACTCAACTATTTGTCGAACTACTCATCCATCCACCCATCCATCCATCCATCTGTGTAACAGTCATTGAACTCTGGCTCTGTGCCAATCACTTTATACAAGCCATAGGACACACAGAGAGTAATGATAAATGTTGGGGTGCCCCCCCCCAGCCACCATGGATGAAAATAAGTCAACCAAGACATGATCTGCTTGGGGAGGAAAGGTGGTCGATCTCTCAAAGGAGAAGGGCCAAGAGCCTTTTCCTCAATGGGCTTTTATTAGGTTCCTTTTGCACAGGAATGCAGGTAAAGCTCATTGATCACTGTCAGGCAGTAAGGATCAAACAATAGATAACATACAAAGAACTCTGAGGGCCTATTTTTAGTCAGGGTCAGATACCTAAATGGCCATAAAACTTTGAGGAACAAACTCACTTCTTGTTGGGACCCTTATTTAATTGAGAGCATTCTAAACAAAGCAGGTTTCACAGGATTTTACATATTCTTTCTTAGGCCTGATTGACCTAGGGAACCTGCCCTTTCCAGCACAGGGTGGCACCCACCATCGCCATTGTTTCAGGCTTAAGGCATTGTTTCAGGTTTAAGTTAGGCAGGGGAAGTAAGGCAGCCAAGAGATTAGGAAACTTCTTGCAGACAGAATGAGGACTCAGGGTGTGTTATAGCTGAGGGGTGAGGGTCCATCACCCTCTTTTGCTGTAGCCTCTCGAGTCCTTCCTTGGGGCCTCCACATGATCATGCCTGTCTTAGGTCATCCCCCCCTTGGGGGATCTTACCTGTCATCGGTTAACCAATCAAGTATTGGGGGCCAGGCAGGGTGAAGAAAAAGGAGCAGAGGTGGCACCCCTGCCAGGAAGATAAGCTTTGTCTCCTTAGTGGCTTGCTGTCCGAAGATCGCTTACTCAGCCTTAGCCAGGGGAGTTGCAGCTCCTGAAATCAGGCAGGGCGGTTCCCAACAGATAAGCCTGTCATTCTCTTCAAGATATCCATATTCTAGAAGAGTAGACAAACAGAAAATACATGTATGTGGCTCATCCTTTGATAAGGATAATCAAAATGTGCCATGGACCTCTGAGGATGGCCATGAAGAGAGAGACCATCAAGGAACTGAGAAGGAAAGAGAAACACTGAGGTGGAAAGAATTGGATAGGAAAAAACAAAATATAGGTGATTTTTCTGAGACTGACAGGAAAGATGAAGGAATGAGTAAAGATAAACAACTAAGAGGCTTACTCAAAAAACTCTCAACTGAATTTAACAGTTTATGAAAGGAAATATTAATCAAATACCACAAGATATTCAACAAAATGCCCATTGAATTCTACAAGCATTTTTGAGAGCTTGCTGTGTGTCAGCCTGGCCTTGCCCTTCAAGGTCCTCCTCCCTCAGTCTCAGAGTAATCATGGAGATGATGCTTCAAGAAACATAATGGTTAACATGGTGGACATACCAACAGGAAAATGGACTTATCTTCAATAGAGACATCAGAGAAGGTGGCATTTCCATCAATTTCTGAGGATAAGAAAAATGCAGAGAATATGGAGAAGGCCATGCTGGCTAAGGGGCCAGTGTGTATGAACAGGAGACAAGGCTGAGGAGGGTCCCCTGAGAATCCCTCTACAGGACCCCATCTGTGGGCTGTGAGGGGCACAGAATCTCTGCAGAGAGCAGGGTATCCTGAGCTGGCTGGAATGTGAAGCACAGTATGGTCCACACAATGGATCAATCAGAGGAACCTGGCTGGCTGAGCATAAGGTACATTTCTTCCATGAGCCCACTACTCATTCAGCTTAGTAACTGAGCTCTTGGTATGGCCCAGCAGCATTTAAATGGAGGCTGGTCCTTGTCCTTCAGCAGCAGAAAGTCCAGACTCAGCAAAATAAGAAGCCATATGTGGTCAGCCTGAGGGACTAAAGGCCAGGCAGTACACTTTGGGACTAAGGGCCAGATACAGAAGACAGGGAGGCCCAGCAGCTGAGTGGTGAAGGAGGCCTCCAGAGATAATGGCAGAGGGACAAGATGGCATTAGCTATGCAAAATGATAATAAACTGGCTGCTGAGTCTCATCCCAGCAGGTAAAGGGTTGAGGGGAGATATACTATGCACATGGGGTAGAGAGTAAACTTGTTCAAGCTGCAACTGTATTTGGCTAACCCTTTGCACATGAAAGCTGGAGCCCAAGTAGGCTTTTTCCGAAGAATCCATTACTATCAGAGGTGAAAAGGTGCCATGCCTTCACCCCTTCCCTGAAGGATCCCCAGGTATGAAAGGATGGGATGGGATCTGGGCCTGCAGGCAGGATCATTTCCCCAGCCCATGGTGTTATCTGTTTTCTGGGCAGATTTGGAAGACCGAGGATGTGAAGATGTCTGTTCCTGGGCTGGTAGCCCCACAGGAGCCCTTGGCTCAGCCTGCTAGCCTGAGAGGTAACTGCCCTGCTAGGGGTGCATGCAAGGCACCTTTGCCTTGCTCAGGCCTCCATCTTTCCCCTCCTCAGCCTGAGGGCTGTGGCTCTACCCAGGCTTTCAGAGCCCAGGGAAGCCATTGCCAAGGGCTGGGGAGACAGAACACAGTTTACTGTGAGGTGCTGGTGGAAAGCGAAGCTGCATGGAGAAGCTCTGTTGAGTTTCTACCTCATCTTTCAGGGACCAGTGAACTCTGGGGTGCTGTTTGGATGTTTGAACAGTGGTGGTGGCAGTTGTCAGGGCCTCCTGAGCATCAGGAGAGGGACGCAACTTGCAGAGCTTAATCTGATGATCTCCATCTGCCTGGAGGACTCTTCAATGTTACACTCTCTGCCCTGGGCCTGGGTCCAGCTGGCTACTTGCCTAGAGATCCAGGCTACAGACAAGAGCAGGGAGGGGCCCTGTCTTATCCACAGAGAGAGCAAGTGGTTCCATAGGCCCCAGCCTGCCCTTTTAATTCTGATGCAACCCAACAAACTTCCCATGACAAATTCCTCAACTTGGCTCCAAGGGTTGTCTGCATCAGCATCACCCAGGAGGTTTATTAAGATGTAGATCCAGGTTCTGTTCTCAACCCAACTCCTGGGAAAAGATTGGAGTTGTTAGACTTTCTGTGTCTATCAAGTCCCCAAAGTGCACCAAAGACACAAACAAGAATCTACTCAACAAAATGTAGGTAATTACTATCATTTTCTCAGGCCTCTATGAAACTGTTCCCATAATATACCAGCTGATGACATCAGGGAATTTATAAGCTGGCTTCAGGCCCACGGGTCCATGTCCTTTTCTTGTTGTTTGTCCTGACCTGTGGTCACCACTTCCCCATAGATTTAAGTGCCAGGGTGTGGTTACAGTTCACAGAAAGATTAGGATAAAATGACAGGAGGGCACAAAGATAGTCATAAAAATCAGGCTGAGCCACAATTTAGAGTTCACAAACCCATGTGCAAATCTACAAACCTAAGCCAAGGGAGGTCTTGTTCTCATAACATTGTCCAAAACTGCTTTGTTGGAAAGGACCAGTACTGGGCATGACACATGACACATGGCATATGTGTTCTCCTGTTGTGTATATTACTATATTCCTCAAATGTCAAAAGGGGCAAAAAAAAAAGGAGATCTTTGAAGATATTAAAGGCATGGTATATGTGTGCACATGTAATCTAACTTCTGTCTGGAATTCATTTCTTTGTCATTGGCAGCAGGACCAACCCAGTTGAGCACAATTTATTTAGGGAACACCTCATCGATTTTGATTCAATCTGGTATATAAAAAGCGTTCGGAGAAAGCTGGTTGTTAGGACTTTTCCACAGACACAAACAGGGCACATGCATTTCCTGATACCCTATCTGCATGCACAAGGAGCCACCCTCCACCCCTGACTGGGGACAGCTGAGGCAGCTGCATCATTCCCTCCCTGACTCCTGCCTAGTGACTTTGCAGAGACAGATCCATCTCATGTCTCACCATCTCACCCTCTGCATTGAAGGAATTACTGTCTGCCCCCAAATGCGGCCATTAAAATGAGTAAAGTAACAATCATTGAGTTATATTTTTGAAAAAACATTCTCAGCATTTAATTATTGGTGGTGGTGTGAGAGGATTTAGATAAGTTGATAAAGCCAACTTTATGTAATTTATTTTCACTAGGCAATTATGGGCTGCATTACCTCCCAACAGCAAGGTATTATGGGGCGTGTTATTAAGTATAAAGCCAGTAAACACTGATGAACAATTTTGCTGAACTAGGCATGCAATTTAGAAAGCAATAATACACAAATCCAATTTGGTACACAATGGATACCACAGCACGTCAGCACATGTAACTATCACAGCCTGCAAATTAAATTGGGGCGGCCCTTTTCGCAACAGCACAGGCCAAGATTAAGTATATTTTTCCCCTCAATTTAACAAGTTGCTGACCACAAATATAAATATGTGTGTATGTGTTTGTGGCCCTCTGTGTGGATGTACACATGCACGTGTGTGAAACCACTTGGGTTTTCTAACTACATTCTCATGCGATCCCCATAGGCCACAGGTGGGAGAAGAATCTTGCCCTGTGCAGAGAGCTGGATGTCAGTGTTGCTTTGACAGGAAAGCCCAGCAAGACCAGCGCTGCAGTGACAGCTCTGGCCATGTCCAGGTAACCACAGCTTGGCTCCTTGAGTCCTCCAGCAGAGGGTAGTGTGGCCACCCTAGGAAAGTCTGTATCTCTCTGCTCAGGAGCCTGGACCTGAGAAGTAGCCTCAGTCCATGTGTCCTTTATACTTGTTCCTGTAAACCCTTCCCCCTTTCCTCTGAAATTCCCTCCTCTCTCCCTTCTGGTCACTGCCAGCCTGTTCTCTATTTCAGTGTCTTTGGTTATATTTTGCTTGTTTGTTTGTTTTGTTGTTTAGGTTCCTGTTAAAGGTGAGATCATATGGTATTTGTCTTTCACTGCCTGGCTTATTTTGTTTGGCATATGATTTCACCTATAAGTGGAACCTAATCAACAAAACAAATGAGCAAGCAAAATATAACCATAGACATTAAAACAAAGAACTGACAGTAACCAGAGAGGAGTGGGGAGAAGGATAATAGGGAATAACAGGGGAGGGGACATGAAGGAACATGTGTAAAGGACATATGGACAAAGCCAAAGGGGGTAGGTTCAAGGGTGGGAGGCGGGTACGTGTGGGGCAAGGGACTGTGGTGGGGCAAAAATGGAGACAACTATACTTGAACAATAAAAAAAAAAGAGCCTCAGGACAGCGGCTCGGGTGGGCCCACCATGCACAGGATTCTGGCCAGGTGACCATGTATGGCCATAGGAATTGTTTCTTAACACATACATGTTTCCCCCCTCTCTCATTGAATATCTGTGAAGTCATAAAGAAATCCAAAGATTAAAGTATATTGCTTTCCTAAAGAGGAACTTTTTCCTGAGGGCCACTGCCAGTTGTAATATTTGAGGTGATAGTTATCCTATATTACAGAAAATGCCTTTCGAGGGCTCTAAACAAATGTAGAACAGCCAATGTCAGATGCACCACAGGGTCCTGGCCACACCTCTCACAGGACAGGACAGGAGGCAGCTTGAGGTATTGGAAAGAAAAATCCAGGGCTTCCCCCTGCTCCCTGGGGCCCTGGCTTCTTAGATAATCCCCCAGTGCTTTGGGAACCACAGCGGCCTTAGTGCAAAAGTACCTCTCCTTACTCCGCAGGGTCAAAACATTCTCCAGTCTTCCTGCTCCCTCCCCTGCCTCAAGTAGAGGCCAGGTGCAGGCTCCAGGTGTCCCTGACTGAAACTTCCATGTTGGCAATTTCCTGATTGCCCACAGGGATGAGCAGGACCACAGGCTTGACTCTAACACTCCTGCCTATTCTTTTTCTTCTTCAGAAACCATACCAAACTCCTTGTAGGTGATGAGAAGGGGAGAATATTCTGCTGGTCTGCAGAAGGGTAAGAAGAAGGAGATGGTGATGGCCCTGGCCTGGCAGCCATGGCAGCTGCTGGGATGATGCATTGCCTGGGTGCAAGGAAAACCTCAGGATTTCCACTCCATATGGCCACTGAGGAAGGGCCAGTGGGACTATGGCCTTGGATGGCACAAGGATGTGCTTATACAAACAAATGAGAGCTTGTTTGGGGGTTCTTGGGAGCAGTACACTGGAAGCCCAGATTCTTGGATGCCACCTACACACCAAATCACATAGGTCTCACCTTTGCAAAGAGCTTATTGCACTGAAAAAAAAAAAAAAAAGTATTGCTTACTGGAAACTAAGGGAAAATATTGTATTGTCTGTATTTTATTAAAACAATTATTTTCCAATATAAAGAGCTCTTGAGTTTAAAGTTGCCACCCTTTTCCACTCAGGTATTTGCATCTCTATTCTGAGATAGGCAGGAAGGCCCCAGGGAAGTATCACCCTTCTTTAGCATTCCTCAACCCTTGGAATTTGGCTCCTCCAGTGTGGTCTTGCCCTCCATGCAGAGCCTCACGAAGAATGAGGGGCCACTCTCAACAAGCTTCTGTGGCTGAGGCACAGGACACAGACATGACACTGTCCACTACAAGCATAAGGAAGTCAGCTTGGAGAGACACCCCACCTAGGCCTGCCTGCCTTGTCTTTGCACCCCACAGTAGGTGTTGGGTCCTGGCCAGACCCTGGCTTGGCAGGCTCTTTCCAGGGCACATCCTTACATGGACAAAGTCAAGGGCCACAGCCCACATGTTGATTTTGAGCTGGAGCTTATTCTGGGAAAATCTGACAGCAATGTAACTTTTGTTCTACATGTGAAAATACATGGCAAGTAGGTAGGTAGTCCCTCTGAGGAATTCAATACCCTCCAGTTCTTGGGTCACCCTCAACTCAGTTGCTGGGCATTGAAGGCCTCACCCTCACTCTGATGTATTCTTTCCACCCCAGCCCTCAGAACTCCCTGAAGTAAATTCACCTGCCTCTCAATATCAAGCCCATGTGGGTGCAGAGGGACTTGGGAGGCTAAGCTCCTTAGCATCATCCACCCTCCCTGAGATTTTCATTCTAGGGAATCCTAATCATTCCCATATTCCTCTAGCCATGTAGAGGCCCCATAGGCTATTACCACCCAATTTAGCATAGGCCTGGGGAGGGAAATAAAATGGACTTGGTGTCTTATGGCCAGGGTTAATTTAAAGAAAAATGAGAAAGAAGCTATGTCTAAAATAGAGAGTAAGGGACTGTTAGAAAATAGGGACCTATCTGTAAACTTTGAAGTATTTGCAAAGGGAAAGGTGGAGGAGGAGACACATCTCAGGTTCAGGGCACTGACGCTGGGTGAGAAGGCCTGACCCCAGGCCAAGGACAGCCACCCCCTGCACTGTCTGCCTGCACTATTAGCAGACAAGCTATTTGCAATCTCCTCATCCATCTGGGGCTACACCAGAGGACCATAAATTGAAGAGTGGAGAGCACAACTCCCCAGAAAGGCCAAGAAGTGGGGTTATAAATATAAAGGCTGGGCCTGCTGTCAAGTTTCACATGTATTTCAAAACATGATTCACAGCATTTGTCCAAGGCTGAATGGTCTGCTGGTCCATAGCTTCTCTTGGGCACATTCATTGAACAAGCATTTCCTGAGTACTGCCTTTTGCTTCCCAATACCATGGGGAAGATGGGGGGGACACTGTAGGGTCTTGTTGCTGGAGTCTGTGCAAACAAGACTTGATTTGAGGTGGTGAAGCTACAGGGAGAGATATCTCATGCTCTAAGGGAGACACAGGTAGCATTCTGGCTGTCTTCCTTCACTTGTCTGTCATGGCAAAGGACCACAGGCTGGGCAGTTTAAACACCAAAGTTGTCTCACTATTCTGGAGGCTAGACACCTAAGATCAAGGTGACAGCAAGGTTATTTTTTTTCTCTATCTTTGTCTTTTCCCTGTGTCCTCACATGGTCTTCCCTTTGTAACTGTGTCCAAATTCTTCTTTTTATAAGGACACCAGTCAGAATGGATTGGGTCCCACCCTAATGATGTCATTTTAACTTAATTACCTCCTTAAAGATGCTATCTCCAAATATAGTCACATTCTGAGATACTGGGGATTAGGACATCAACATACAAATTTTAGAGGGACACAGCTCACTTTATAACACTGACTGAAGGAGGTGGCCCTAGAGCAAGGCCTGGGAGAGCAGATATAACTTCGCCTTGTTAGGATGAAGAGTAGGGTATTACAGGAAGAAGGGACAGCATTGACAAACACACAGAGCACAAGGGGCTAGAAGTAGAATGAACAAATGGGCAAAGATGGAGGCCCAGGTGGAGGCTGGCAGCAGGAGAGGCTATTGGTCTGAGGCTGCAGGGGCTGGAGGCAGGTGATGGGCAGTGATGGGCAGAGATGGACCATCCACCCCATACAGCCATATTCCCAGTGCCAGCTCATAGAAGATGCTCCACAAGTGTTGCTTAAGTATATGAATTAATGAATTTAAGGTGACAGACATTTCAAAGTTGGTGGTTCTGGGAGTAAAAAAGTATCTCTGAGTGATGGCAGGTCCAGGCAGCAGGCTTTTCATAATGGAGTAAAGCAAAATGGAGTGAAGAAGGCGGGAAGAGACTCAAGGAAACTGGTGGGATGTCATAACCTGGGACCAGGATGTTGTAGGGGATGATGCCAGCAGCCTGAGAGTAAACCAGTGCCATCCATGGAGCTGGGAGCATAAGAGGCAACCATGGGAAGAGGAGAGGGCATTGGGCAGAATGTGCTCCGAGAAGGAGGCAAAGGAGGACTGCAAAAGACAGTCTCACTGTCAGGGCTCTCCTGTGTCTGTCAGGTAAGATTCAGGTGACTGCCTGGGAGCAGCCTCTTTCCTTGTGGAACTAAGGTGAGATCCTAGCATTTCACTAGGGCCTATAGTGCACTCTTCAGGGCCAGTTCTCTGATACCTGGAGGAGGAAGCTGCTCCACACACAAATCCAGAGGGAATGGGGACACCCAGGGCCTTCACTGCAGACCTGGTCATACTGTAGGCTCCAGTGGGGTGAGAAACAGAGTCTGCTGGGGGGACAAACAGAGCAGGCCTGGGATGGAGGCACGGAGACAAGGCCTAGGGGCTAGGTCCTTTAGTGCTGAGACTAAAGTTTCTTGGCAGCCAAAGGAATAGTTGGTTTCTGCTGGTCTCAGTATTTCAGAAGCTGGCCAGCCAGTACAAGAATCCTCAATGGTTGTCAGTGATGGAGAGAAGTTCAGGGCAGAGGCCTGAGGGGTAGGGAGGGGAGGGAGAGAGCAGGCTCTATACCAAGGCCCCCAGCAGAACAGACTGGATCAGAGGTCAGGAGCTCTGGCTTCCTGGGCCAAGCTGCAAGGGCCACATGGATCCAGGCATGCCAGAATCCCAAATCCAGCAGGGACCAAGAGACCCCAGAGCTGGATCAGTGCAAAACTGTCCATCCACAGCTTGGTATCTAGAGAGTGAATGTCAGGACTGGTGTCTGCAATGAGGGTCATGGATAACAGCAAGGCAGGGCAACCAGGCAGCCTAAGTCCCATTCCCTATGTCCTCACTTCCTGCCAATATTAGCCTCACTTTCTATATGTATAAAATTGGATCCCAGTGTCTACCGGATGGCTTGTCATGAAATTAAAATCATATCTGCTTATTCTTTGAAGGGATGAAGCCAATGACACACTGACTATCCCTGACACTATGCAGTCTTCCACAAATCACTCATTCACTCACCAGTGTTTTATCTTGCAGATCCAGGCCCTGTGGCAGGCCCTGTGGCAGGCCCTGGGGGGAGAGAAACATGTGCTGTGCTTGGAGAACTTCTCTACCTGGGCTGGGGAGAGGAGCAGAGAAAACACAAGAGGAGGCATGCTTTTGTGCCCAGAACTATACCAGACTGGAGCAGGAATGCTCACACAGGGATGGTACTGCTTTTGGATTATCTAGAATACAAGTCCAGTCTTAGATTCCTGGTTCCCCAGACTCTGGACCCTCTGCTTAGAGCAAAAGCCACAGCCTGCATGTGAAACCATTTTCTATACAGTGCTGATACAGGCTCCAGGATCCCTACTTGGAGATCCTTTGGAGTGGACAGTGACTGGACAGCATGAGGATGGAGTTATTTGCCTACTGCTGCCCACCCTATAGTCTCAGGACAGGTGACTCATGAGGGGCTTTCCTGGCTTCAGGGATCAGGGACCCCAATTCCACTCACTTCCATGAGCTCAGCCTGAGACAGCAGCCAGGCCCAGCTCTCTCCCAGCTGAGCTTCTTCCCATCATATCTTCTTAATAACTGTGAGGCCAGCCCCTATTCTGACCCCACCACTGGGATGGCTGAGGGCTCCTTCTCTCACCTCCACCAGCAATGCTATAGACCTTGCTTCCACCCTGGGAAAGTCTCAGCTTTCTTCATCCAAACAAGTGCTTCTTTCCCACCCATCCATCATGGCAATGCTTATCCTGGTCTCTCTCTGTGCTCTGAGCTCCAGGGAGAGAAATCCAGGTCCCTGAAAGCCACTCAGAACAACTGCCTCCCTCAAAGAGGCAGAGAACTTGAGATTGGATTTGAGCACATTAACATGCAGCCAAGCAGAGTACATTTGGGGAGAAATAGACTCTTCATATGAAAATCTTGATGAAATTTGTTTAGCATAAAATCAAATCTCTCTCAGCCCAAATCAGTTTTGCTTTAGTAAGTTCTAGGTACACATGACAGGCTGGGATCTGGTGTGTGTGTTTGCTCACATAAGAGTATGTTGTTTCCAATTCACTCTTACAGGCTGTTGCTTCAGCACCTTCATAGCCATTTTAGTAAACAGCATTCTCCAAATTGTCTCCTTCCCCCATACTTCTGAAAGCTCAAACACTCTGTTGCCCTGCACTGAGATCTCTTTCTGCCCCAAAACTAGTTGATACAGGGACACCCCTTGTCCAAGACCCTTCCTTCACTGCCATTTGCTAAAAATGCTTTGTTATAAATAAATTACTCAGTCAAAGATTCAGAGTACTCAATGCCCCAGTGCTGTGCAGAGCACACAGGGTAGCCCTGCAGTTGCCACACAGGCGTCAGGTACTGACTGACATCAGAGTGATGGCTTATGTTAACTGTCAATTCGTGCAATTGTTCATTCATTCATACATCCATTCATTCACTCACTAGCATTTCCCAAGGATTCACTGAGTGTGTTCTAAGCCAGGCTAGGCCCGATAAAGAGAGGCTAAGTCTGGACACAGATGCCTGAAACTTAACTCCTAAGAGCTCATGGCCACAGACCCTCTAACTCTGCTATATCGCAGATAAGGGCCCAGAAAAGGGACTTGTCTAAGGTCAGCAACAGAACCTGGTCAAGGTTCTAGACCAGAGCACACCTTCGGCAACACAATGCAGCCTCACGTTCCTTGGGCTCCACAGACAGGTTGAAGTCTAAACAGCCTGCCTCCAGGCCCTAGAGCCTTGGGGGCCCTTTCCTGCTGGCCAATGTCTGGGTTTCAAAGAACAGCTGCTCCCCCTACCCTACCACAAAATACAAAGGATGCTTTTGGAGGAATAAAAACAAGAAAAGGGTTAGCATCTTTGTGTTGGAGGAGACCAGCTTAAGTACCTCCTGGGACAAGAAGCTCACTGCCACAGATGGCAACTTGGTGGACCATCCTCCCTCCTTGGAGCACAGGTCACAGGAGGACCCTGAGCTCCTGGAGTAGAGGCTGTGAGACACACAATTCAGGACCCTTTTCTGCATTCTTGTGCTATTTGTCCCACAGCCTCAGTTGTTCTCATGTCTTTTTGCTGTTTGGTAAAATTGGAGCAATAATTACTGACCTCACAGGTTGTCGTGAAGAGTAAATGGGATAATGTGTGCACAGTTCCTAGCACAGAGCAGGGGCTCAGCAAATGTTAATTATTATGATAATGATGATGATTAATGTGGTTTCTCACAATGAGCCTGATAAGGCAATAATGAATTCATTCTCTTTTCTCTGCTCTCCTCTCTGAGGAATTATCCTTTCATTTATATATTTTCTGAGTTTTCTCAATCCCTTACCACCTTTACGATTTTTCTACCCAACTTGTATCAATTATAAGTACCTTCATATTGTCTTTAATTTTACTCATTTGTTGTAATGTCTTTGAAATCACAGTTTTGATGTACAGTCTATTTTTTCTAGGTACATAAAAATATATGGAAAAAGAAACTCTTGTCCTTGTACCCCCTGTAATCATCTCATGGTCTTGAGGTCCCTGAGCCACATTTTAGGAGACACTGTTCTTACCCAAGGTCCTGGGACAGGTGCTGAGTTTTTCTCAAGGAGCAGCTAGCCCAGAAAAACCCTGGGTATGTTCACCCACCCTGGATTAGTAAAGTGGGGAGGGCCCAACTCTCATCCCCATCCCCGAAGGAGTACCTTTTACTGTGCCCTGAGAGAAGGAGGCACAGGGCTGTGGTTCCCATCTGCAGGCAGACCTCTGAGTTCAAGACCTGGCTTCCTCTCACATTCTGGGTAACTTTGGAAAAGCTGGTTAATGCTCTTGTATCTTGGTGTTTTCTTCTGTAAAACAAGAATCTTATTATAGAACCTACCATATAGGATGGTTGTAAGAATTTTTAAAAAGTATTTATGTGAGGTAAGAAATCCAGTATCAGGAACATGGAATGTTCTCAGCAATATAATAGTGATAAAAAAGTCACATGATTATTAATATCCAGTCCCTTCTTGGCCAGCATCATGGATGGGATGCTATCCTACTAGTAGCTTGGGCCAAAACCCTCTGGGACATCTTTGAGTATGCTCCTCCTTCACACTCCATACCTAGTCTCTTAGGAAATTGTCTCAGCTCTAACAGACAATCATAAATTAAAACTAAAATATCAGTAGCAATTGGAGTCTCATTAAAAACATGAAATACTTAGAATAGATATGACAAAAGATGTGGAAGATCTGAAAACCTCACTGAAAACTACAAAAACGTTGCTGAGGGAAACTAAAGGCCTAAATACATGGAGAGATAACCCAGTAGCCATGGATCAAAAGACTCAACCTCAACAAGGTGTTAATTCTCCCAAAACTGATCTACAGATTCAACACAATCCCAATCAAAGTCATTGAAGGAACTTTTTTGGGGGGTGGTAGAAACTGACAAGCTGACTCTAAAATTCACATGGAAATGCGAAGGACCTAGAATAACCTAAACACATTAAACAAAAAGCAAAGTTGAAGGACTTACACTACTTGATATCAAAACTTATTAGAAAGCTACAGTAATTAAGACAGTGTTCTATGAACATCACAATAGACAAATTGATGGAATAGAGTCCAGAAACTCGCGTAAGGTTTTCAACAAAGGTGTCAAGACAATTCAGCGGATAAATAATATTTTTTTCATAAAATGGAGCTCAAACACTGGATATCCATATGCAAAAAAAAAAAAAAAAAAAAAAAAAAAAAAAAAAAAAAAAAAAAAAAAAAAAAAAAAAAAAAAAAAAAAAAAAAAAAAAAAAAAAAAAAAAAAAAAAAAAAAAAAAAAAAAAAAAAAGAAGCCTGTTATCTGCATTTGACACCATAAAGTAAAAATAATTTAAAATAAATCATGGATCTAAACATGAAGCCTAAAATCACAAAACTTCTAGAAAAAAGGTAGGAAAAATCCTTTGTAACTTTGGATTATTCAATGATACAATAGCAAAGTATGATCCATTAAGGAAAATGTGGATAAATTGAATTTTGTCAAATTGAACATCTTCTGTTCTTTGAAATATAATGTTAACAAAATAAAAGATAGATCACAGACTGAGAGAAAATATTTGCAAATCACATATATGACCAAGAACTTGTATCCAGATTATATGTTAAACCCTCCAATATTTAATAATCAGAAAACAACCCAGTAAAAAACTGTGCAAAATGTTTCACAGATACTTCACCAAAGAAGATATCTGGACAGTAAATTAGGCACATGAAAATATTCTCATTATTGTTAGGCAAACACAAATTAAAACCAAATGATAGGTCATTATACTATAAAAATGGCTAAAAGACTCTCATACCAAGCATTGACAAGGATGTGGAGAAACATAAACTTATATATAGCAGATGAAAATATAAAGTAATACACCACTTTGGAAAACAGTTTGGCAGTTTCTAGAAAGATAAACTCTCCCTTATAGTGTGAAACCAGCCATAATATAAAATACAAAATAAAAATATAATATAATAATATATTTCACAATATAAAAATACAAAAATGAGTGAGTATGACTTTGTGCCAATATAACTTTATTTATGGACATTGAAATGTGAATTTCATATAATTTTCACATCACAGAATATTATTCTTCTTTTGATTTTTTCCAAACAGTTTAAAATATTCAAATCGTTCTTAACTTGCTGGCTGCATCAAAACAAGTCTGCAGTTTTCTGCCTTGCTCTTGGGCAAGTGCCTGGGGCAGTTAGTTTTGTGAGGAGCAGGAGAGACCTCAAGTGTAAGGCCCCTGATGGGAGATTAAGGCAGCAAAGCAGACCCCAAGTTGGGAGGACATCCTCTCCCCATTGAGCATGAAATTCAGTGTGATTGGGGTTCAACAAAGCTGAGGGGCACGGCACAGGGGGTTCAAGAAGCAAGGTTGACAGGGAACCAAGCAGCCCTCAAGGTGTTGAAGGTGACCCATGGGGAAGCTGGAGCAGAAGTATCCTGGGAGATCCAATGCTGTGGGCACAGTGCACCCTCAGGTGACTTCCTAAAATAACTGAAGGTTCCCATCTAAAGGACCTACCATTGTGCAATGGGGAACATAGCCCACAAAGGTGGGGCACTCCCACTTCTCACATGAGCCACAGGCTGGAGAAACCTGGGGACATTTGGGTCCCAAGATGCAGTGAGCAAGGCCTGCCTCACCAGTGTTAGGAGCCTCAGCTCTTCAGGAGCATGTGATAGGGGACTCAAGAGTTAGAAAATTTTAGTTCAAGGTAAATAGTTATAAGCCTAGAGAGTAATGCATATGTTAAAGCTTTTGTTTCAGAAACTACAGATATAGCCCATCCTGGCTCCTGGGAGAAACAGCCAACTTCCTGGAACACCGCTAAAGATTACCACCTGGGGAAAAGTAGAGGCATCTGGGCCATTGTGTTCCAGGAAGAGACAGATGACCACCCACCCCTGGGAACAGCTAACTGCCCAGGGAGAGAATATTGCAGTTTTTTAGTCTAATTTTCCCTGAATTTCAAAACTCCTCACTACACTTTGTTCTCTGTTATAAAAATCTGGCCTGGAAAGAAAATGTAAGACAGTCTATTAGGGTGAGAACTGGCTATCTTCTCAGATTGCCAGCCATCTGAATAAAGCACCCATAAAGATTCAATGTCTGTCTCTGCTTATTTCGTTTGGTAGTGATAGGCAGCATGAGCTCTGGTGTCTTTTCCGGTTTCACGAGTAATGACCAAAGGACCGGCTAGTGGTGGACCTTGTGACTCGTGATTACCTACATCAGTCTTGGTGAGGGGCCACTTGGCCTCCCAGCCTCCATACTGGCCAAAGTAGGTCATAGAGTGGTGGTTTGGGGATCAAATAGAGCCTGCAGGTGTCTTCTGTTAAGGTCATGCAGTGCTAATCCTTTGACTGCCTTGGAGAGGCATTCAAAGGTTAAATGAAAGGTTTAGCCTTTCATTTTGCAGCAGACCCCATCATTTCTTATTGCTTTGTTCTTTCTGCTGCTTCAGGCATTCACATTGTAGATGGTTCCCAGACTCCTTTTAATTTATGGCTACTGGGCCAGCACCTGGGGGCAGAGCCAAGGCTTGGGAAATGTGCAGGTGCCTCCAGTCTGATGTGCAGAGCCCACTGCCCCCGGATTCCAGGCCACTTCAAGTCGGTAAGTGTTTGCAAGGATTTTCTAAACAGCTTTCTGGGGTGACTTACTCTGCCAGGCACCTTCCAATTCATTCCACATTTACTTATAACTCTTCTAGGTGCCAGGATACAATGGTGAAAGAGGCAGATAAGATTTCTGACCTCAGGGAGTTTACAGTCTATTCATGGAGATAGGCAACAAAAAAAATGAGAAGGTCTCAGTTGAATAGGAGCTGTGTCCTGTGAGATGGGACATCAGGAGATGCTCAAGGTAGGGTAGTGAGGAACACTCCAGAGAATCGATGTTGAGAGGGATCCAGGTATGTGTTATCTCATGTAATCCTCATGTGTTACAGTTAAGGAAATGCTCGGAGAGGCTGAAGGCCAGTCCAGCAGCAGTGGCCTAAATTCCATTGAGTCTCTCTCAGTGCTCCACATTGCACCACAGGAAGTGCCACAGGACTTCTTGTCCAGAAATCTGCCAACAGCACCAAGCCCTGTCGAGGGGGAGCTCCTTTCTATTTGCTGTTTGCCTGCCCCTGTGCTATGCAATCAGTAAGATAGGAGGCCCTTACTACTTCCTGTCAGAGCACTGGTGCCAAACCCATGGCCTGTTGCAGGGCAGAAGCTACTTTGAAAGGGCCCAGGCTTGCTCAGAGTGCCTTGCCAGCCAGGAGAGGCATCCTCTTCTCAGCAGGGTTGGAGGATATGAATCTGCCTCTCCTCTTCCCATGAAGACCCTAAAGAAGACTCTTTATTCTATCTGGGTTGCAAGATAAGAAGATTCCAGAGAGAGGAGACCCTGTGCCAAAGTACCAACTAGCATCTAGCTAGACCCTTCCCTGGTTCTGTAACAGGGTGCAGCTAAGAGGGGGGCCCCAAAAAGGGAGTTGGAATGGGGCCCAGAACTCACAGTGTCCAGGAAATATTAGAGGGACATATAAGATGTCCTGACCCCCTCCCCCACAGGTATGAGTTGGGGGAAGGGACAAATGGAGCAGGGCCATTGAGTTGTTTTGCATAGCAATGGTTTTGCAGATAACCTCCAGAATGGTCATTTAATATATCTATAACCTTTAACTGGTTTCATAGATATGTTAAACAGCTGTGGCCATGCTCTGAGCCAGGGGGGATGGAAAGGACTTCCCCAAGGACGTGACTCAGGGAAGAACCTCAAGTCACAGCGCCTGTGTGGGAGCTTGGAGAAGATTGGCTCCAGAAAATGAGGACACACCTGCCCGAACTCATGATGGCATCCCAATAACCTTGGAAATATACGGGAATGCTGGCAGGTGTAACCGATTGTAGGAGGAGTCGGAAATAGGGCTGCAGAGGAAGTTTGGCACAAGTATTTGAAACAGTGACTCGGCAGCCATTAGAGAGATACATGGGGTTTCACCAGAGAGCAGGACCCGCAGCTCCATGAAGAGAATCCACATGCTTTCCCGAGAGTTAGGACCCTCACAACCCTGTGAGGGAAAATCACCATGTGGCTTTAGCAGAGAATTGCCACGTGGCTTTTCCAGAGTGGGGACCCCTTCCCCACAGCTTTGGTAGAAGAAGGACCACGCGGCTTTGGGGTGCTCCCTTTTGGCTGTGTGGCCTGGGAGCAAGAGAGACTGCCTGAAAGAAGGGTGAAAGAACTCTTGCCAGTGGGCCATGAGAAGGTGCCACATGGCTTTGGATTAATTAGAGATCCTGCCTGGATGACGACACAGCTGACGGTGTCAAGAGCCTGGATCCCGGATGTGTGCTTCTCTTCCTTGCAATTACAGTACCCTGACTTAGGGCAGAGGGAGATAGGAAGCACTGTGGGCGTCTGTGGGTATCCTAAAGGACTTTGATATTTTAATGAAGTTAAGTCACTACTTTAACTCTGTATAGCATTAAATAAACATTTCCTTTCCTTTTCACAAATCTCTGGCTTTGAGAGGCATCTTTCCATAAGGCAGCGGACAATAATGGACCTTTTCTGTTGCTCGGTAACAGTTCCTCTAATCCTGTGTTGCCTGTATGCCAGCCCAACATTCTGAATTGAAATTTCCCATTTCCAGTCAGCCCCCTAAGCCCTTGTGAGGATCTCAAGATCAGAGGCAAGTTTCTGTTTATTTATCTCTTTCTGTACTGCCTAGAGGAGCTTGTCCCACATGGGTACTCCATAAAGGCATGATGAATGAGTGAGTAAGTGGATAAATGAAGGAATGATAAACTGAAAGGTGGCCTCAAACATTCTGCGAAGGTGTTTTATGAATGCCTTGCCAAGAGCATAACAAACAATGCAGAGAGCACTGCTGTGGTGGAAGGACAGGAGGATGGCCTACTTGCCCATGTGCTGCCTTGCCTGGGGCCAACAGGTGCTTGGTTTGGGATTAAGAAAGTGGGAGCTAGATATGTATAATCAAAAAGAAGCAAAGTGGAGACAGAGAAACAAAGAGAAAGACAGGATATACTGGGTGCAAGGGGCTGCCTACTGCCCCGTGGATCAGGCTCCCTCTTTGAGACAGGGCCTGTGTAGGGATCAGAATGCTTGGTAATCAGCAAACACAGTTGGATCTTCTCAAGATTGGCAGTTTCACTGCAGCTGCCGACTGTGGGGAAACTGAACAGCCAAGATGTGTCTTTAGAGTAGAATAGGTTGTGACTTACACCCCAGTTCTTCACATGCCCATCTGAGGAATGCCAAGAACCTTGCATAACCTCTCAAAACCTCAACTTCCAAATGTGTAGAATGTCAATGATCATACCAATCCTATTGGGGGGTTAAAATGCATAATGTACAAAGCATGCATTTGCTTTGGCAGGCTCCTGGCACAGTGGTAAGTGGCGAAGTTGGCCTCTCAGAGCATACTTGTCAGCCAGCCTAGCCTGACCCCTCCATGGACAACTCACCTGGAGCTGGCCCTGTCTTTCTGGCTCTCCACCTACTCACTCATTCATCATATGTGGAACATTGTTCATTAAGTGATTGCTGTGTGTCCAGCACTGGTCAAGGCAGTGGACACAGAGTAGTGACTAATAAACAAAAACCTCAGCCTTCAAGGAGTCTGCATTCTCTGTGGGAAGATGAACAATAGATACATAGGAAAAAACACCTAGCAAGTAACATACTGCTCTAAGGAGAAAGAAAAGGAAAAAAAAAAAACTGCGAGGAGGTAAGAAAGTATGAGGAAGAGAAACATGGGTACCCAGGATAGCTTTCCAAGTAAGGTGACATATGAGAGTTGAAGCACACAGGGAGTGAGCCATGTGGGTGTTAGGGCAGAAAATTCCAGCACAGGGATAAGCAAGGACAGGTCCCTGAAGCAGAGGCATGCTGCCCTGAGAAACAGCTGAGAGGTGACTGAGTGGGGCAGAGTGATGGAGAAGAGCAGGGGAAAGATCAGAGTAGAATTGGGAGGAGAATCATAGGGAGTC
The DNA here is from genome assembly GCA_004027475.1 of Anoura caudifer. Classification (NCBI taxonomy): domain Eukaryota; kingdom Metazoa; phylum Chordata; class Mammalia; order Chiroptera; family Phyllostomidae; genus Anoura; species Anoura caudifer. The sequence goes on from PVKU01003125.1 coordinate 45,588, forward strand.
CCAGAGTCTATGAATTGCAGACATGGAGAAGAGAGGGCAACTTCTAAAAAATAGCAACAGGCCTTGGTTGGTGTGGCTCAGTTGGTTGAAGTGTCATCCTGTAAACCAAAAGGTCACATGCATAAATTGTGGGTTTTGTCACCAATCAAGGCACATGCTAGAGGTAACTAATTAATGTTTCTCCCTCTCTCTCTCCCTTCCCCTCTCTCCAAAATCAATAATCATGCCCTTGGTTGAGGGTACAATTTTTTTTTTAATAAAAATAAAAAATAGCAACAGAATGTACCAGTCTGGCCAAGCCAGGTGATACTGGCCTCACACCACGCATATCCTGGCTTTGCCCTATGAGACAGAGTGCTGCCCCTGCCACAGATCACAATGACCCACTTCTTGGCCATTCCTTCCAGTTCCAGGGGCCCTGGCACCTCACACATGCAGAAGTTGTCCTCAAGGTCCAGACACAGTGCTGTGGACAGGAACCAAACTGGGAGGCCCACAGAAAATCCTCTTTCCCCATTTGGCTGAAGCCAGGTCATGACAGGGACTCACTCTTTCTTCTCCCAGGACAGCACATCCTCAGCTGGGGAGAAATTCCAACTGCCAGATTCTAGGCCAAGCCCCAGGCCACACGTGGGGCTCACTGAAAAATCACCCAGATGGTGAGCCTCGCCATTTCCTGTACAACACATAATTAGGTTAGATAAGAAACTAGCTGTGTCTAAGTGCTATAAATGTCTATATTAAGCTATTTTGAAAGTGCCGAGCACTTTGACATTTGAGAGTTCAGAGTAATCGAGGTATTGAAATAAAATTGCTTCTGTTATTTAAAAGGTCATTATCATCTTCGGCTAGATATATGAAGACCATTTTCCACTCTAGTGAGCCGTTCTCCCTAGCACAATTAGTATCGCTTGAGCAGAGGCCTGCTGGGGGCTCCCACTCGCGGCCCCTGCCAGAGGCCCAAGGTGGCCATTAAGACACATGGAGTGCGAGGAAAGCAAAGGAAAGCCTGTGTCACCCAGAATCACTGCCAGTTCCCAGAGAGCCATCACTATAAACTCAGCACCTACTGTCCACCTTTCCTGGCAGAGCAGTTTTCCGGGCAATTTTGTCTCATTTTCACAAAAGGTCTTCCAGGACACCAGTGATGGCAGAACCTTGAAAATGCAGACCCGAGGGCATCTGAAGTGATGAAGCAGAGGTGTGGCTGGTGGGCCTGGAGGGCTGGCCAGCACTGTGCCTGTTTATTCAGAAATGAGCACCTTAAGGAATCTGCTGTTCTGTTACTCTACTAGCTTCTTTAAGTTTGCAACCACCCCAAGGAGAAATATCTCCATTTCACAGATGAGAAGCTGAGAATTGAAGGGTTCAGAAGCTGAGAACAGCAAGAAAGAGGCTGGGAAATGCTTTGAGGCTCACGAAAATGAAGAGTTGTCACCCAGCTCTGCCCCAGTGACTCAGATAGTGCTGGCCTCTCTCTGCCATGCCCTAAGTTCCCCAGCATGCCGGTCCTCATGCCCTTAGGGTTCCTTTTAAAGAACAGAAACAAGAATTGCTTCAGCTGAGCTGTGTGAGTAGATCAATTTAGAGCAATGGTTCCTGGATGGAGACACTGCCAGGAGAGAGTGCTGGCCACTCTCACACCTGTGAGCCTACCCATTCTCATCAATCACTGAGATCCTGTGAGGAGGATACAAACCAATACAAATCTCAGATGATGCTTGGCAAACATGACTTCTGGAATGTTCCAATATAAAAACCAAAGACTCCAGTGTTGCCCCAATTCTCATTCAAGATATTCCACCACTCCACAAATTGTTGAGTTAAATGAGTAGAATATTCTTAAGTACAAATTGGATACCTAATTTAGTACTAAATTATATCTTTGGTTATTATTAATTGAATACATCACAATTTCTAAATGTCCCTCAAAGATAACCTTGACTTTCAAAGGCATCTTCATCTCAACAGTATGGGACTCCTGCTCCAGGATGGTGATAAGTGGCAATAAGGCAGCTAGTGCTCATCTACTGGACAGTCCATCTGTGCAAGGCCTTTTGCTGGGCAATGATAAAAACCCCTTAAAATGCATCCTTTATATTTTTTCCATTCCATTTGTCCCCTTTATACACACTGCCTGCAATCACCACACTGTTGTCCATGTCCATGAGTCCTTTTTTTCTTTTTTGCTCAATTCCTCTACCCCTTAATTGCCCCCTTCCCTGCCAGAGGTGTCAGCCTGCTCTCTATCTATGAGTCTGTCTCTTTTTTGCTTGTTAGCTCAGTTTGCTCATTAGATTCTACATATGAGTGAAATCATATGGTGTTTGTCTTCCTCTGACTGGTTATTTCACTTAGCATGGTGTTTTCCAGGTCCATCCATGCTGAAAAATTTACATAAAGGGTAAGTTTTTCTTCTTTTTTATGGCCAAGTAGTATTCTATTCTGGAAATGTTCCATAGTTGTTTTATCCACTCATCTACTGATGGACACTTGGGCTGCTTCCACATCTTGGTGATTGTAAATAATGCTGCAATGAAGATAGGGGTACTTAGGTTTTTTGAATCAGCGTTTGGGGTTTCTTCGGATAAATTCCCAAAAGTGGAATCACTGGGTCATAAGGCAGTTCCATTTTTAAGTTTTTGAGGTATCTCTATACTGCTTTCCACAGTGGCTGAACCAATCTGAACTCCCACCAACAGTGCACTAGGGTTCCCTCCCTCCACATCCTCACCAGCACTTCTTGTTTGTTGATTTATTGATGATAGCCATTCTGACAGGTGTGAGATGGTATCTCATTGTGGTTTTAATTTGTATTTCTCTGATGATTAGTGACATTGAGTGTCTTCTCATATGTCTATTGGCCATCTGTATGTCCTTTATGGAGAAGTATCTATTCAGGTCTTTTTCCCATTTTTTAATTGGGTTGTATGTTTTTATGGTGTTGAGTTTTGTAAGTTCTTCATAAATTTTGGATATTAACCTCTTAGCAGATATATTGGTGAATACATTCTCTCATTCTGTGGGTTGTCTTTTCATTTTGTTGATGGTTTCCTTTGCTGTGCAAAAAAGTTTTCAGTTTGATGTAGTCCCATTTTTCTTTTGTTTCCCTTGCCTGAGGAGATATCAGAAAAAATATTGCTATAAGCAATGACCAAGATTTTACTGCCTATGTTTTCTTCTAGGATTTTTATGGTTTCAGATCTAACATTTAAGTCTTTAATCCATTTTTAATTTATTCTTATGTGTGGCATAAGAAGATGGTCTAGTTTCATTTTTCTTCATGTATCTGACCAATTTTTCCAACACCTTTTATTGAATAAACTATCTTTAGATAATTGTATGTGCTTGCTTCCTCTGTGAAATACTAATGGACTATAAAGGTGTGAGTTTATTTCTGGATTCTCTGTTTTGTTCCATTGATCTATATGTTTGTTTTTATGCCAGTACCATGTTGTTTTGATTACTGTGGACTTATAAATATAGTTTGATATCAGGTAGCATGATCCCTCCCACTTTGTTCTTCTTTCTCAGGATCTCTGTTGCTATTTGGGGCCTTTTGTGGTTCCATATAAACTTTTGAAATATTTGTTTTAGTTCTGTGGAACATGTCATTGGTATCTTGATAGGGATTGCATTGAATATATAGATTGCTTTGGGTAGTATAGACATAGTAATGATGTCAATTCTTCCTCTTCATGAAGATAGTATGTGCTTTCACTTACCTGTATCTTCTTCAATTTCTTTCTTCAGTTTCTTATAATTTTCCAAGTACAGGTCTTTTATATCCTTGGTCAGGTTTATTCCAAGGTATTTTATTCTTTTTGAGGCAAGTGTGAATGGGATTGTTTTCTTAATCTCCCTTTCTGATAGTTCATTTCTGCTATATAAAAATGCCACTGATTTCTGGTATTAATTTTGTATCCTGCTACTTCACTGAATTCATTTATCAGTTGTAGTAGTTTCTTGGTGGACCATTTTAGGGTCTTCTATGTACAGTATCATGTCATCTGCAAATAAAGACAGTTTTACTCCTTCCTTTCCAATTTGGATGCCTTTTGTTTCTTCTTCTTATTTGATTGCTATGGCTAGGACTCCCAGTACTATGTTGAAGAAGAGAGGTGAAATCATGCATCCCTGTCTTGTTCCTGATCTTAAGGGGGCATTTGCAGTTTTTGACCATTGAGTAAAATGCTGGCACTGGGTTTGTCACATATGGCCTTTATTATATTTAGGCATGTTCCCTCTCTTCCCAGTTTGCTGAGAGTTTTTTATCATAAATGGGTGCTTGATTTTATCAAATGCTTTTTCAACAGGTATTTGCTCACCACATTCATAGCAGCACTATTTACAATAGTCAAAAGGTAGAAACAATCCAGTGTGCATTGACATATACATGGATAAGCAAAATTTGGTATCTACATACAATGGAATATTATTCAGTCTCAAAAAGGAAGTAAATTTTGATACATGCTACAACATGAATGAAACTTGAGGACATTATGCTAAGTTCAGTAAGCCAGTCAGAAAAAGACAAATACTGTATAATTCCACTTATGTGATGTACCTAGAGTAGTCAAATTCAGAGGCACAAAAAATAAAATGGTGGTTTCTAGGGGCCTGGAGGATGGGGTATTGAGGAGTTAGTATTTAACAAGTACAGAGTTTCAGTGTGGGAAGGTGAAAAAGTCCTGCAGATGGTGGTGATGGTTGCACAACACTGTGAATCCACTTACTGCTATTTAACAAAGCAATGAAACATGCCTTCCAGTGGGGATGAACCATACTGCAGATGACACATGACAGCTCAAATGACAGACATAAAGTAATTCATTTTATGTTTGTCCATTTGGGCTCATCTGTGGCTAAATATTCTGTTTCTGTCTGTTGCAAGATGTCATTTTGTGAGCTGTAGAGTCATACTGAGCTACTCAGGGGAGAACTGAGCCTGGCTGAACATAAGAGGCAGCAGAGTAGGTGGGGACGTGGCATCACTGGGGTATGAAAGGTAATTTGACATAGACAAGGAACATGAGAGGGATGAGGAGGCTGAGGGTGCAGGGAGGCAATGGGAGACACCCTGATTTTCTTAAGTAGCAGGGAAGTGCTGGAGTGGTAGAAAATTAAAATGATCCCTGGCCATTCCTCAGAGAGAGTACTGAAAAAATGTGTTGAATTTGGGGGAGAAAAATAACACACCAGGAACACCCTTTGTAAAGTGTAAGCAACTTACAAACATAAGCCACTCTCATTACCTATTCCAGAGCTGGGAAATAAAATATTGTCTCAGTTTCTACTGATTGGTCTGGAACTGCCTTGATACTGTGACCAGGTGCCTTCCTTGGAGGTCGACAACTTATCCCACAGACCTCAGACAGCTGTGGTCTTCTGACTGTGGTGGCTTCAGATGCAGTTATGAGTTCGAGCCGTGGGGCCAGCCCCAAGCTGGGATCCAGGTGTGCCTCCATACAGTGCTGCTCAGAACAACACACCAGCAGCTCCTTTTTGTCCCCAGAGAGGAACCTCTGCAGGAGCTAGACATCACAGGATTCTCATCAAGCCTCCCTGCCAGGCTTTACCACAGCAGGAGGATGCTGCCAGCCACTGTGGCCTTGTCACCCCAGACAGGCATGTTATTTCAGGCTGGTCTTTGACAGAAAAGGATAAATATAGCAGTGTCTTTTTGCTGACTGTGGAAGTTCTGGATAATGTGGTTTGAAGCAAAAGATCTTGAGGCCTTTAGAGAGGAACAAACTCTGTAGAAAAAAATCCCTTCCATGTGGGTTGTGGGCTTTTTTAGTTTTCAAAGCACCTTCCCAGTCCTTCTTCACTTTTGTTCTAAGTATTGAGAAGCAGGTGGATACTTGGTTGTGTGACACTCTGTAGGAACAGCATGGTGACAAAGCAGAAAGGGCCTACCCTCAATGAGACTCACTGTCCCTATGAAAAAAAAAGTCATCATTTAATTGCCTTGTTCCCCAAGAAAGCTGCTTGAGAGAGATGACATGTGTTGGAAAAAAAGAATCAGATCTGGAGACTGGTTGCAAGGCTCATAGAAGGTCCTAGAGAATTTTCTCTACACCAGGCCCAGCAATCTATGTGTTCACACAGGCCACATAAATACCAGCAGATGCTTTATCCCCAGGTAGGCTGAGAACAAGCTGACAGGAGAGCTAGCCCTGAGGGCTAGACCTCTTACCTAACACAAGCGTTTTGGTCCTGGGCTTGTGGGGTAGCTCCTGCCTGGGGAGGGGTTGGGGGCAGGGGAGACACCACCTGACCCCCCACACCAGAAGCCCTACACATGACTGTTCATCCCCTGATGTCTTCTGAGGCTCATGCCCAGGGTTGGGAATTAGGAGCACATCATTGTCCTCAATGCCACAAGTGAACTTGGCTCCACGTGGGAAAGTAACTCTAAATCCTATTGGCACTGGCCATTTTTCACATGAGAACACTGCAGGTCAGAGAGCTTAATGAGCTTCTCAAAGACACATAGCAATTAAAAGGCAGACCCAGGATTTGGATCAGATATTCTGACTCTCCCCTAAGTCCTTTTACTCATGTTACTGATTAAGAAAAAATGGAACAACAGCAAAAGAAAACAAACTGCATGTAAAGAGAAATAGTGCCAGACTCTGATCCTGACTCTGGCATCCAAGAGAATAGCTTGGAAGTATTGCGTTGACCAAAAAGTTCATGTTTTTTTTTTTAGCAAAATAAAAGACATGTTTTTCATTTTCACCAATAACTTCATTGATTTGGATATTTCGAGTATGTCAGGTATCTTCTGTATTGTATAATGTTGATTATTCTCAATTAATGTCTTGATTTGATCACTACCAACTTCAACTGGTCTGCCTAACTGTGGAGCATTGCCTAGCAAGAAATCTCCAGCACAGAACTTCCCAAACCACTTCCAACATATTCAATCAGTTGCAGCACCTTCTCCATACACTGCACAAATCATTGTTTTTGTGTTTCAGCTGCATTTTTACCTTTCTTGAAATAATAAAGCATGATATGCAAAAAATGTTGCTTATTTTCTTCCACCTTCAATATTAAAATGGCTACACAAAAATTCACCAGTTTGGGTGTTTTCTTAAAGATATGATTTTATTTATTTTTAGAGAGAGGGGAAGGGAGGGAGAAAGAGAGGGAGAGAAACATCAGTGTGTGGTTGCCTCTTGTGCACTCTCTACTGGAGACCTGGCCTGCAACCATCATGTGCCCTGACTAGGAATCGAACCTGTGACCTTTTGATTCGCAGTTAGGTCCTCAATCCACTGAGCCACACCAGCCAGGGCTTGATTTTTTTTAAAGTATAGTTTATTGATTATTCTGTTATAGTTGTCCCATTTTTTCTCCCCTTTACTCCCCTCTACCTTGAACCCTCCTCTCACCAGCATCTCCCCCCTCCAACCTTAGTTCATATCTGTGGGTCATACATATAAGTTCTTTGGCTTCTCCATTTCCTATACTATTCTTAATTTCTCCCAGTCTATTTTGTACCTTCCATTTATGCTTCTTATTTCCCGGGCCTTTTCCCCTATTCTCCTCTATCCCCTCTCCACTGATAACCCTCCTTGTGATCTCCATTTCTCTGATTCTGTTTCTGTTCTAGTTGCTTGCTTAGTTTGTGTGGGTATTTTTTTAAAGTTCAGTTGTTGATACTTGTGAGTTTCTTGTCATTTTACTGTTCATAATTTTTATCATATTGTTTTTCTTAGATAAGTTCCTTTAACATTCATACAATAGAGGCTTGGTGATGATGAACTCCTTTAACTTGACCTTATCTGGGAAGCACTTTATCTGCCCTCCCTTTCTAAATGATAGCTTTGCTGGATAGAACAATCTTGGATATAGGTCCTTGCCTTTCATGACTTGGAATACTTCTTTCCAGCCCCTTCTTGCTTATAAGGTTTCTTTTGAGAAATCAGCTGATAGTCTTATGGGAACTCCTTTGTAGGTAACTGTCTCCTTTTCTCTTGCTGCTTTTGAGACTTTCTCCTTATCTTTAATTTTGGGTAATGTAATTAAGATGTGCCTTGGTGTGTGCTTCCTTGGGTGCAACTTCTTTGGGACTCTCTGAGCTTCCCAGACTTCCTGGAAGTCTATCTCCTTTGCCAGATTGGGGAAGTTCTCCTTCATTATTTTTTCATGTAAGTTTTCAATTTCTTGCTCTTCCTCTTCTCCTTCTGGCACCCCTACCATTCAGATGTTGGAACATTTAAAGTTGTCCCAGAGTTTCCTAAGCCTCTCCTCATTTTTTTGAATTGTTTCTTGATTCTTTTCTGGTTGAATGTTTCTTTCTTCCTTCTGGTCCAAACCATTGATTTGAGTCCTGGTTTCCTTCCCTTCACTGTTGGTTCCTTGTATATTTTTTTATCTCACTTTTTATAGCCTTTACTTCTTCCTCTATTTTGCAAAGATACTCAACCACTTCAGTAAGCATCCTTATTACCAATGTTTTGAACTCTGTATTTGATAGGTTGACTATGTCTTCATTGCTTAGTTCTATTTTTGGAGTTTTGATCTGTTCTTTCATTTGGGCCATATTTCATTGTCTGGCCACAGCTGTTACATTGTAAAGGGTGGAGCCTTACGTATTCGCCAAGGCAGGGCAACCCACAGTGCTGAGTTTTGGTGCTGTATGTGGTGGAATGGTCAGAGAAGGAACAATGTCGCTTGCTTGGCCCTCAGCCCACTTTCAGTCACTTCCCCTGCTACCCACAAGCAAATTGGACCCTTCTACTGCTGATTTTTGGGTGGGTGGGTTTGTATGCATTCTAGGATCCTGTGGATCTCTCCAATGAACTCTCCTATGAGGCTGGGAGTGTCTTCCACCCGTGCATTTCCCACAGGTTTTTCCAGCCAGAGGTGTTGAGGCTTTCTTTTTCCTGTGCTGGAACCCTGGGTTGCACGGTGTGTCCACTGCCCAGTTGTTCCTCCCAGTTTATCCACACCCAAATGTGTGACTGCTGATTCCTTTAACTGCCACCTTGCCATGTGTCCTCTCTGCCCTGGCTGCCCATCTGCACCCCTCCTATCAGTCTGAATGAATGTGTCTTCTTTAATTCCTTGGTTGTCAGCGTTCCATATAGTTCAATTATCTGGCAGTTCTGGATATTTTTGTTTTAAAATTTGTTGTTGTCATTCTTTTGGTTGTGTGAGGGGGCAAAGTGTATTTACCTATGCCTCCATCTTGGCTGGAAGTCTGATAAGTTTTTTAAATGCACACTGATATTACAGCTGTCACAGTACAATCTAACCATATTGTTTCAAATGAAGTTAAAGACAACTAAGAACTACTAGAGTCATCTTATGGAATAAATTGAATGATGTTTTTTGGCCAACCTAATACTTGCTTGGTTCATACCCTGCTTTTGGCACATGGTATAAAGAACCACTTTACTAGCAAATGGCATAAAGGGACAGGGAGAGAGGGAAGGAGATATAATATAAAAAGAGAAACAATAAGATGTGGACCAAGGTTGAATTGGAAAGAGAATGTGTGGGGATATAGAGAAGAGGAAGAAGGAATGAGCTGTGAAGGGGAGGGAAGGAGAGAGGTCCCTGTGAAGAAGCATGTGTGGAAGCAAGAGAGGTTTTGAAGTTCTAGGTGATGGCCACCAAGGGGTGCTTTCAACTGTGAGTAATTGCTGCTGTCCAGTGTTGGCCAAAGAGGGACAGAGGTGAGAGTAGCCTGGGGAGGGGCAAGGAAACAGTGTATGGCCACTCTGACTGTATCTGTTAACTTAGGAAGTCCCAAACCCTGGATGAATTCTCTATTGACAATCAGTCTTGTTAGTCAGATGCTCAAGATGCTAGTCAGCGGTCAAGCCAGCCCTTAACAGGAGTGTGTAATTTAGCAGAGGTCTCCTGTTTACTAACATATCTGTAATAAATCATGTGTACAGTTACTTGCATAAATTCCCAATCTGTCAAAATCAAGAGAAAAAAATCAAAGACAATGTAATCAAGCCACCAAGCTCCCTTCCTTGGGGCTGGGAGTGAGAAGAATTCCAGAATTTTAGAAAGTTTAAGGTAAAAAACTTTGTCTTTGCAATTTATCTTGTTGTTCTTTCTGCCATCCATTGGGAATACCTAATGATCCTTTTACTACAGCTTTTCACCTAACTTTGAGTAACCTCAGTTTCCTCATGATAAAAATAAAGCAATCCCAAGTGCTAGTTGTAAGGAAAAGCATGAGAAGCCAGCATCCCTCTCTGGTTGTTTCCTGTTGAAATCTCACTTACCAGGCAGCCTCTAGTCCTTTGCCCTGCAGTTCCCCAGGTGAGGTTGACAAGGGGCCTAATGCCCTGCTCTCTGGATGCGCTCTCCCACTAGGACGACTGCATGTAGAATGATAATTACAGCTCAGGGAGGCTCCACCCTCTGCCCTCTGGCACATTCTTGACTCTCCACCAGGGCTGTGCTCAGAGAGACGCTTCCTGCCAAATGTCTGTCCTGATCCTTTCCTCTTTCCGGTTACCAGGGCAATTTGGGATTACTTCCTTTTTGGTTCTTGTACCAGACAGACCACAGTAGAAAGTAAGATGGACCATGAGATAGGCTGGGTGTGATCACAAGGCATTCAGAACTGGGAGACCCTGAGAACTGCAAAGTCTTCAGAGGGAAGGCTGGGCAGCCCTAATCCTTACCTGAGTCACAGACCAGGCCTGCAAGAGGCCAGCATTCACACAGCCAGGAGAAGAGAGGGGATGTAATTTGGGATGCGTGAAGAGCCACCAGGCTGGGAGTTGAGAGCATGTTCCAGCTAGTCTCTGTCCCTATATGATCACCACCCAAGGGAAGGAGATCCCCTCCTATCTCCTTAGTTTCCCTGGCAGTAAAGTCACAATCTTCAATCATGATGCTCCTAAAGGACCTTGCAATTAGGACCCTGGCAAAGGTCTCTAAAATTTCCATCTTTAGGAAACTGAGGTGAACATCAGACTCTTACACACACAATATAAACTTTTGCATAACAATTCCTATGTGTTTGTGATTCTGAGGTTCTGATCATACTCAAATAGGAAGCAGTCACTCCCATCCACCCCACCAGCTAGAAAACTGCAATAAAGGAAACTAGAATGCAGGTTCTTTCAGCAGCAGCCACAGCCCGTACAGACCAGCTGCTAATGAGTTTTTCTCACATTTGCTGATAGAGGACACTTGTAATAAAGTTTAATGTGGAAGAACAAGGTGCATTTAACCAAAGCTGTAAACATCTCTAATTCTATTTAAAACTATAGGGTGCAGTACATTAACATTTAACAATCACACACTAAATCGGTGTGAAGCTAATTGAGCTGTGTTTATTAGAAAGCAGGCACCAAGTCATCTTTTATCAACGACAACAGAAGGAGCAGAAAACTACTCTAGCCACCATCACACCCTGCCCTATGCATTGATTAAGAGTCTCCTCCAAATCACCACCCTATAGAAAGACACTGATTGCTTTGAAGAAAATATGCTGAGCAGAGCAGCCATGGTTCAACGCCAAAGCATTAGGCTTGAGCACTTTGGAAACTGTTTTCTCCAGCAAAACAAACTGTTTTTTAAAATGTGAAATGTATAATTCAAAATAAGCAGAGGCTCACCCTCTATTGTACTCAACTTGACATAGTTCACACTGCTGAGCTCTTCCTCCTTAGAGAAACTCCCAGACACAGCTTCCTCTGGGTGCCTCCAAGCTCCTGTCCTTGCTCTTTTGGTCCTCAGGCTCTCTGCCTGCTTCTGAATCTGCCAGCAGGGGGCTATCCACCATGCAGGCCTGGGCACCTTCCCTCCTATCTCTGGGCACCTCTGCCTGGGGATTTTGCTCAGTCAGGGCTTCAGCTGTGACTTATATTCTGAAAACACCCTCATTTCCCCAGGGGTTCCAGGTCCACATTTCCCAACAGTTTACATCTGTGCCACTCAAAAGTGTGGTCTGTGGACCAGCAGCATTGGTAATCCCTGGGAGCTTGTTAGAAACACAGGCTGTCAGGCTCCAGACTTCCTAAATGAAAATCCATTTTAATAAGATCCCAGTGATTCGTGTACATCCTAAAGTTTAGGGAGCACTGGTCTCTCCTACCCACCTGGGCACCCCATTATAGCTCAAGCTCAACATGTCCACACTGAAAGCAGACCCTTTCTTCAAACCATGGATTTCTTCTCTGTTTCCCATCCCAGTTATAGTTTCTGTCTAGTGTACAGGGTGGGTGTGAGTTGGGGGAGGTCAATATCCCCACCATGTGGCTTCCCCACCTTATAATAGGCTCCAAATGCCCCAGAGTGGCTCTACCTCACTCTGGTCTCCTAGGTCAGGATACTGGGAAGACATCATGCTCTATGTGGAAGCCGACATAAATGTTAGGGCCAGGATAGAAAGGCTCCCACCAGCATTCCTGTGACAGGGCTGATTTGAGTTTCCACCTGGTGCCTTCCCCTGCTACAGCCAGAGCTGCTCAGTACTGTCCCAGGCTTGCTGCTATCTCTACTCCAGACCTGAGGGCCCTTTGTTGGGAGAGCATGAGTCCCCAAGCTGATGGTTTCTCTGCTCATCAAGAAGGTGCCCTCAGAACCCCAAGAAATCCACTCAGAAAGTACAGATGTAGCTGGGTTCATGTCTGCAAGTTCAGCTCTTGGATATGATATAAGTGGCCTCCTTGGGTGGTGACACAGTGCAATTCTTTTGCTTCCCCATGCTGAGAAGCCACTTTGATGCAAACTGTATTAGGCAAAAGTCTCTCTGTTGCAACCTGATTAGCTTGCATGAAACCAGGAATTAGGTAATAGGAAAATGGGGTAGATTATTGACTCAAAAGATCTGAAGGAGAGTAAAGAGTCTGGGGGATTTCAGGAGCTGAGAGCTGGATCTGTGCTTCCAGAACATTCTCCTCCCTGCTTTCAGAATCTCCTTCACTCTCCCAGGCTTCCCACTTGGCAAGGGACATTGCTGTAGCCAGATCTGACATGTGGCATCCCAGCTTAGCTGCAGACGGTGGAAGATAGTATCTTTCTTCCAGGGATTCTGGTAAGCCAGACTGGGCCTCATGCATGCTCTAGATCATTTTTGTGGCATGAGCCCCACCTTTTGCCCAGCTTAGGATGTAGTTATGCATATCATGGCTGAGTGATGAGCAAGCCCATTAATAATCCCTAAGAGCATCAGTTTGCTTAGTATTCTTATCACAAATGAATCTGGGGGCTTATTGATATGTGTGGTGACTATACACTAAAAATATGAAGCGCTCTACGTTACTGTCATTACGAGTATTAAGAGCACATAGGACTGGCTGTTTGTTACTTGCCCTGTAGCTAACAGCATCACAATGCTTTAAGGAAGAGGTGACCCTAAAAAATCCCCACCCCTTTCCTCCCACAACAGATGCTTAGTTCAGGACTTGGGGAAACCTCTTTTTACCTCCTTGCTTCCTATGATGACTCCATGCCACACATGACCTAGGCCAAAATTCACCACCCAATCTGAAAGCATCTGCACTCTGCCTGCAAGAACCATGGCATTCTGAGCAATAGGCTCTTGTTTATTTTAACTTCAGTTAAATGTGCAAGCAATTGTGCATGTTGAAAACTTCTTAGACATGGTTGTTCTGATAGATGCCTTATAGTCAAAACAAATTGAAGAACTTTTCCTAATTTATATTTGCATGATGTTTCTTCTTATGTATCCTTAGAAATGCCATCACATGTTTAGTGGTATATTTGGTAGAGAATGAATGAGTAGACCTATTTTTTTTACTATGACAGTAACATCTAGATTTTTTCACCCCAAAGGAACACTAGGTACAAATCATCCATTGCTTCCAGTTCTGAGCAGAAGCTGCATGGTTTGTTTCTGGCAATAATAGAGGATAAGTTCTGCTTAGATGTTGCTAATAGCTTCTACAGTTCACTTGGAAAGCATTTTAAGTAGGAGACGGTCTTACAGCTTCCTGTTATACTGTAACAGAGTAGCATGCTCCCCATTGCACACCTTAGTGTGCATTTGTCCAGCTATGACCAGAGTTTGGAGAAGAGGCTTGAATTGAATTTATCAAAATGGCTTATTTGACCAACTTGCACTTACCAGTTTGTAAAAGCTGTGTTCTTCCTAGTAGGGTATATTAATTTCCATGTGTGATAGTCCTAAGCTCCCACTAAATTTGAGGGGTTGGGTTTGGGGTGATTTAAGTTCCATTCAGTTCTGCAGAGGCCTGGGGGCTTCCCACTCCATCGCTCTCTCCCACCATCTCCTCTTCACATGTCCCACTCGCCATTCCCACCTGGCACCCCCAGAGCCCCGCTAGCCCATATAGCTCTTTGTGCAAATCAGGAAATCACCTTACTTCCTCAAAACATCATATAATCATGATCTGCTGAAACACTACAATGAGAAAAATATATGATGTTTATGATAATTATGTTGTGAATGATTTGCTAATCATATATCCTCCTACCTAACAAGATGCTCTGGGAAGTTCCAGTGAGTTCTTCCAAATGGTCTTTCTTACTCAAAAGCTGCATGGTTTGGTCACTAACTTTGAAATCTGGCAGAGAGGGAGGGCAGGAGATGCAGTTGTAGCCAGAGAATTACTTCTCTTTGCAAAGTCAGGCTATTTTTGCTTCTGGAAAATCATTACCTGCTCTCAATTTGGATGCTTTCCAGTGAACCACAACAGAGACTCACAAGCCACCATGGGTCTTTGGTGGTGTCACTGTAGAACTAAGTTCATTGGCAAATATTTATGTTAAAGTCACTGCAATGAGAATCTTAAATAGTACAGAAAATTTTATCTTGAAAATGCAGACTGGCTTCAGGATGAATGCTAACATTGTGTCTCTGTGTAGCAATTTAGTGTCCAGAATCTTGCAATATTTACTAACCCATTGTGAGAATCCTATGAGAGGTTAAGTCACCTTTATATATGTGAGTCTGAGACAATTAAAGGATAAGAAACTTGACCAAATTCAAATCACATGATTTTACAGAGGAGTACAACTCACACTCAGGCTGTGTTTAAAATACATACTTTACCACATATACATGGTCCATTACAAAAACCAAAAAATTTCTATAGTGCACTCACACAGAAAGTGTCCTTAACAACACAGTTGATAGGATGGCCTTCTCCAAGAATGAATCTGTCTTCAGTGTGGTCTGGATGTTGTGGGAGTCCACAGAGTAACTTCTCCACATGTGCATCTGCCACACATTCCGGCCTGACCCCTACCCAAACCTATCAAAATTTACACGCAAAGTTGAATTAGGCAAGGCACTTTCCAACAGTAGCGTCCTTAGTACACACTTTTCTTGTGCGGCTTGTACTTCTCTTACTCTCCTAGCCTGGGGGAACCAGGTGAAAGACTTTGCTTCCACATGAGTAGACATTCGATTAGAGTTGGTAACCCTGGCACACTTCCAAGAGGACCACTTCCTCCAGTGTGTCACTGATGGGAAACTCCCTTGATCCTCTGGAAAGAGTAAGAACTTCTTAGAGGATATAAGTCTCTATATTGGTAAAGGTCCATGCTGCTGAAAGGATGGGAGCCCTTAGCATGGTGGTCTATTTGCCCTGTGGTTGTGGGTGATCATGGATGGGGAAACAGACACTTGGGTTTTCAGAGGCAGCTCATTTTCCATTAGGCCTCAGACTTCCCTAGGATGTGCTTCTCTGCCCTTCAATTGCCAGGGTCAGTGCATCTATTTAAAACAAGAGATGCTATCTTCAGTACAGCTTGTAATAAGCAGTTTACTCTGCTTTGAGTGCCCTAGCAAGTTATCTGATCTTTTCAAAACCAATTAGTACATATCTATCATGCTTTGGCCTATAATGGCATTTCCTTTAGCTGCATACTATGAGCTTGATACCACAGATACGGGAAGAATAGAAGACAAAAAAATTAAAATCCAGAGAAAGACGATTAAACCGAGAAGTCATTTGGCTCAGCAGAGAATCTCCTTGGATGTTCTCAGAAACAGAGTCCTCACCCTTCAGGGCTCAGACCCAGAAAAAACTTGTCCCAGAAGATTTGTCCAAAGGTTGTGGTCCCTGCTTTTTTGAGGGGAGGAGTCTTGTACCTCTCCAAAGGCACCTGGAATACCATAGGAAAGGGGTTCCCCACCACACAGTGGCACATGTGAAAATACAAAAATAAGGACTTTGTTTCCAAGGTTTCATAAATAACTGGGGTGGCAGGTATTAAATAGGATCATGAGAGAGAACATGGAGTTACAGCTTGTTTTCCTCAAAGAGGATCTGGGCATAAACAGTGCTGGTAGGGATGCCTCTGGCAGCCTGATGGGGCTTGATCAGCTCCAGCTCAGCATAGGTCAAGTTCTCCTCAGCAATCTTGGGCTGTAAGACAAAGCACAACACAATTCTGGTTGACCACAGGAAGTTTCACATCATTTACTCATCAGGCATGTACTTTCATTGCACTTTGGGGATTCAAAGAGGAACAAATGAACAAAAATTTACAAGGACAAATAAAACCTAAATAACATAATAATATAGATCTCATGTCTCATATAGAACACTATGCCCTGCAAAGAGAACACTTTGACTTGTTTTCAAGTCAACACAGAACACTAACAAAAAAAAGTGATTAAACATTAGGTCAAAGAAAACTTTAATTCTAAAAAGTAAAAGTAATGTAACTAACAGTCTCTGATCAAAATGAAAAAATAAAAGATAGAGACAGAAACAAAAATCTTAGAAATTAGTAACAAAACTAGAGTGCTACTATCTAGTAATTTTCTTAAATGACTTAACCTGTATAAAACTAAAATTAAAGAATATCTTCAAAATAATAAAGAAAACTTTACTTGCCAGACCTAAAGAACAGTGTCAGAGAAAAATCATAGACTTAAACATTTATATTAAAAAATATGAATTAAATGGATGAACCCTCCAACTGAAAAAGTTAGAAAAAGAACAAAATACATGAAAGAAAAGCAGAAGGAAGGACCAAAATTAAAACCAGGCTGTGTGAATCTGAAAACAAGATAAAACAAACAGACAAAAAAGAGCAGAATTAATAAAAAATATCCAAAAGCTTGTACTTCGAAAACACCAACAAAATAAATAAACTAAAAAATACATTAATCAAGATAAAAAGGGAAAATAAATAAATAAAATAGGAAATAAGGAAATACAATACAATGTAATACAATGTAAATAAAGAAAAATTTAAAAATTAAAAAACTACCTTTCTCAACTTGTTGCAAAAAAATTAAAATACAGAATAAAATGGGTAATGTTCCAGAAAAATATAAATTATAAGCATTAACTCCAAAAAAATGAGTGTACTAATTATCATAAGAATAGAAAAGAAAGTGAAAGAAGAAAGAAGAAAGGAAGGAAGAAACGAGAAAGAAAAAATATTGTAAAAAGCTCTTTCTCAAGAACACCAGGCCTAAGCAGTTTTATACAATAATTTCTTCAAAAAAAATTATTTAAGGAGCAAATAATTCCAATGCAATTAAAATGATCCAGTGCATTAAAAAAAATTCAAATATTTTACAACAATCTCATTTATTGACATAAATCTTAAATAAAATTTACTCAGAAAGAATGAAGAAGTATATTAAAAGTTACATAATCAAGATAAGTTGATTTTATTTCAGGAATGCAAAGATACTTCAATATTAGAAGAATCTATTTAGAATATTCTAAGTTTAGAACCTAAAGAACCTAGAAAATATTCTAAATTTAAAACCTAAATTTAGAATATTTTCTATCAAGAATCAATATTAGAACAATAGTAATAGATGAAAAAACATTTTGTTATCTTTATAGATACTGGAAAGGCATCTAATACAATTTTAAAATATTTTTGTTAAAAACAATTTTTGGATAAAGTAGTCACAGGTGTGTGTATATACATTTTACCATGTTTAAGGAATATTACTGAAATAAATACTTGGTGATCCAACCCTAGTGATATTAAAAAATATAAAGCTGTCATCATTAAAATACTGTGCTACTGGCAAATGAAAAGGCATAACATCAATGGAACAGATGAGAAAGTCTAGAAATGAGCCCCCCTCATTTCAACAAATGATGGGGGGATATTTGAATAGTCTTTTGAAAAAAAAAAAACATTATATCCCTGTATCAGTCTTTATACCAGAGAAGTTCTAGATGAATTAAACATTTTAATGTGGAAAATAGACTGATCAAAGTGCTAGAAGAATGTGTAAATAATCTCAGCTATGAAATGCCTTTTAAAGCATGATACAAAAATCTAGAAGCAATAGAGAAAAGATATGGACATATTCATGCTATATATGGCAAAAAATTTTCTAAATAAAGTCAAAGAACAATTTAAAAACTGGTGGAAATATTTGTAACTTATATCAAGGGGCTTTACAATTCAACATAGATGTGGCTGACAATGCTTCAAAAAATGAAGCAAAGAATAACAGGACTGGAGAGTTCAAAGAAGAGGAAATACAAGGGATTCTCATGAAATGAGAGTCAATCTCTCTCTAATAAGAGAATTGTGATTTAAAATCACACTTATACATCACTTTTTGTCTTTCAGGAGAACAAACTGATGTTGCCAGAAGGGAGGGGGTGGGGGATGGGTAAAAAAGGTGAAGGAAAATAAGAAGTACAAACTTCCAGTTTCAAATAAGGCATGATATTATAATATACAACACAGGGAACACAGAACACAGTTGATAATTTTGTAATAAGTTTGCATGGTGACAGATGGTTACTAGACTTATTGTGGTGATTATATTGTAAGGAATACAAATATCGAGCCATTATGTTGTACACCTGATGCTAATATAATATGAATGCCAACTATACTTTAATAAAATTTTTAAAAAGGTAAAGGGATTAGCCAAAGAACATATATGCATAACCCACGGACACAGACAACAGTGTGGTGATGGCCAGAGGAAAGGCAGGGCAGGGGCGGGGAGGAGGGTGGCAAAGGGGGATAAAATGGGGATCCTGTAATAGTGTAAACAATAAAAATAAAATAAACAATAAATTGCTAAAAGAAATAGAAAGAAACAGGTCCTATTGTCTATTGTTGGTGAAATGTTCATTGGTATAAGCAAGAATCTGGAAACATGTGCATTAACATCAACAGAAGACTGGTGCATCCCTACAATGGAGCATACGCTGCACTCTTTACAAGGAGTAACGGAGTTATATATGTGCTGTATGTTTTACTATCATTATGTGAGTAAATATATGTGCCTATATTTATATGCTTAGAAAATCCTTGGAACCTGCTTGAAAAATCAAGAATACGCATTTTTCTCTCTGGGGAAGTAAACTACATGACCAAAGGGACACCTCCCCCTTTATTGTATGCATTTGTTTATGCCTTTTGAATTTTCTGGTAGGCACATGTATTCAAACATGTTAATTAATTTTAATTCATAATTAGAGAAATACAAGTCATTAGCTAACTTACTCATAAAAGGCACATGACTCATTTAAGCAGCCACACTTGTTGGTTTTTGGCTTTGGTTGTGCTGTTGCTTTGTCTTGATTTTTGTTCTTTTGTGCTTAGATCTTGTTTATCTTGCCAAAATTCAGGACAAATAACCAATTTGCATACAATATTTCTTAAAAGAATGTCAAAAGAAGAAAGCCCCTTTGCTTCTGAATGAAATATGATAGGAACGTGGAGCAAGAGACAAAGAGAGTACGTCAAGAAGCCCTTACAGCCAGTATGTCCTGGTCAGGGCCAAATGCCAAGTGACCTCCACAAGTTGGCCATTTTTAAATTTCAAAGTTAAGGACATTTATACAGATGAAAACCTCCTGTTTGTCTTTTGACACCAAAACTCTACACTGCTTCTAAGTCATCCATATTTTACAAGCCAACAAAAATCCCATTTACATCTTGCCTTTGGTTTAATTACATTTCACATTATGACTCCATTTAGAAATGCCATGTGTCCTCAAATAAGCACTCAAAACCCAACTCATGTAAATTTTAGAACCAGGATTTATGAAATCATATTGTCCAGGTGTTTTATTACATTACCCTGAAATTGCATTGTTTTCTAGTGTAGATTATCTGTTTATTCTTAAGTTATTCCATTATGTTTGGGTATGAAAAATAACACTAGCTTTCTCAATACAGGTCACCAGACTGGCTTGGCTGGTATGTTGTATTCATACATTTTTATGATGTTTCTATAGTAAACATAATTTAATAAAGCCAAAGCACACTAAATAAATAATTGCATCTAGAAAAGCAATAAAAACAAATAAAATTAGTACTTTCATAAGTGGAAAGGTACTTCAATTACTGCTACAAGCACCAACCCCCTCCCCATAAAGTGTGTAGAATCATTTCCCTTATGCATATTTCTGGGATATAATAATTTGATTGAAGATATGAGGCAGCACACAGGAGGCTCTGAATTATGAAGTGTATACAGTTTCCAACAGAAGATGCATAGTATCAGTCTTTGGCACCTTTAAAGAACCTACTGTTTTTCTGGCATGCACACTTGGTTGTCACAATCAACTGGATGTTAATTACATCTTCCATCTTGTTTAACTGGAAATAAATTCCTAAAGGCAAGTGAAAGGGGCAAGTGTAGACTCCTCACCAGTCTTTGTCATGCTACCTGTCTTCGCACCCACATTTCAGTGGAGGGTTTGGGTGCATTGAGAAGTAGCTTAGAGAAAAGTATCAGTTTATCAATAAGATTGGGTAAGGCTCTAGAACTGGTTATAAAGCCAGGAGCCAGGAGCAGAATATAAAGGTGAAAGTAATTGCAGTGGGGCGGAGCCAGGGTGAGAGCCTGCTGCAGAATCCAGCCTGTATTTCAGGTGATGAACGCAACCTTACCAATTCATGGCAGTCCTGGGTTTCAGCTAAAGAATATCTCCTAGTACCTATGGCAATTCAAGGACTGGAGTACAGTAGGTCTCTGGAGATGAATCAAGGAGCTCTTCTGTTATATCTCTGCCATCTACTAGCCCTCAAAATGACTCCTTTCAAGCCCCTGTCCTGTTCATGGGGGTGCAGGAAGTACAGAAGTGTATGGGGCATTAGGACTCAAGGCTACAGACTTAAGTATTCTTGAACTGGTTATTCACACTTTAGGTACCATTGAAACACAAAGGAAACTGCTGAAAATAAGATTTACATTTGTACCTTGACACTTGTACGATGTTGTTTTATTTACTGGAAGGCAGGAGGGAGAAAGAACAGACAGCAGAAGTGAACCAACTGCTGGAAGTTCTGGTAGGGTCCTTTAGAAAAAGCCTAGAACTTTCTAAATATGCAAGAAGCAACTGCACCATTTCCTCTTTCCCAGGACTGTTTGGTTTACTTTCTTTTCCTTTCACCATCCTGCAAACACTCCTGGCCAGTTTCTTTTCCTCCAATAAAGGCCTCGTATTTGTGTTCAACTGCTTGGTATATTCTAAACACCTCTGTTTTATGTATCTTTAATTTCACTTTTCATATGTTTCCTCCCAGCCAGCGAACCCACTCCTTAGTTTGCAGGGGGTTCTATGAGCAAGAGGGGGTGCGGATTCAGATACAGACAGATGTTGATGCATCAAAGGAAGGCTGGAATAAAAGAAAGTTCTTCTAACTATCAGTTCAATGAAGTGTTCATGAAGAGGAAGTAAAGAGAGAGGCCCTGGGGCTGCCTTCCTGTACTTGACTCCAGAGCATCAGTACAAGAGGCATTTGGACCTCAATTCAAATGTCAGCTGCGTGATTTTTGGCCAGCTCCATCACTAGCCTTCAAGGATCCACCTTGTTCATGTGAATTAGGATTTAAATGAAACAATGTATGTAACAATTTTGGTACCACAATGCCTACCTTATAGAAGATGTTAAAACACCTGTGTGCTGAATAAATAAATGTTTTGATGTCATCACTTTCTCACTAGTTAGTTAAAATATCATCCATTTGTCTGTGTTCTGAATTATGTATGAGTTACCAAAAACTATGTGAACTAAATAGCCCAGCATATCTTTTGACAGATAAGGAATAGATTCTGGAAAATTTGTTGTTATGGGCTAAATTGTGTCCCAGAAAAATTCATATGCATAGAAACCCTAACCCCCAGTACCTCAGAATAAGACTGTGTCTGGAGACAAGGTTTTAAAATAGGCAATTAAGGTAAAATGAGTCATTAAAATGAGCCTTAATCTAATGTGACTGGTACCCATATAAGAAAAGGACATTAGGACACAGATACATATAGATAGAAGACCATGTAAGGACACAGGAGAAGGCAGCTGTCTACAAGATAAGGGGAAGGATCAAAAAAAAGCAACTCTTCCAACACCTTGATCTAGTCTCCGGGACTGTGAAAAATAAATTCCTGTTGTGGAAGCTGTCCAGTCTGTGGTATTTTGTTGTGGCAGCCTGAGCAAACTGATATATTAGAAGAGAAGGGAAGAAAAGGGAATAGTCTTTCTTTAGGGGAGAGGAAATGAACTACCTGATCAGGGTGGGTGCCTACAAGAAAGAGATCAACACATGTTATGTTGACACCAGAGGGAGAGGTCTACAGCGTGATGCATTTACCCCAATATTCAGTGAGGAACAGGGCTAGAGAGCTCTAGAGCTATCAGCCAGTGACCCCCAACACACATGCCTCCCACCCCCCAGTTGCCCTCCCCCCATGGCTTGGCTTAATTCTGCACCCCAGCCCTAAGATTTCACTTCCACTCAAACTTCCTGTTGTGTCTTCCAGTAACACAAAGAGGATTTTTCACAATTTTTAAATTTAATTTTCTTAAATGCCATGCAGTGAAAGTGATTTTTTTTCAGGTGGATAGTGTATGCATTTTTAAAAAAGATTTTATTTATTTATCTTTAGAGGGGAAGGGAAGGAGAGAGGGAGAGAAATATCAATCTATGATTGCCTCTCGTGCATCCCCTGCTGGGATCTGTCCTGCAACCCAGGCATGTATCCTGACTGGGAATTGAACCACGATCCTTTGGTTCGCAGGCCTGCGCTCAATCCACTGAGCTACACCAGCCAGGGCATGTATGCACTTTTAACATACAGATAGATTAGTGGCCACCTCCATGGCAGGGCACAGAATAGTTAGTTATATCAACAGTCCCTCTTGCTCCCCTCTGCCCTCTGTGGTCATGTCTTCCCAACAACTTTCCCCCCTGGAGCCCTCTGATCTATTTTCTATCACTATGGTTTTTTTTCTGTTAGAGAATGTCATACAAAAGGAATGATACAGTGTGTAACCTTTTGAGACTGGCTTTTTCTCTTAGCATAATTGGTTCAAGTTGTTGCATATATTAATGGTCTGTTCCTTTTGATTGTTAAGGAGTATTCTGTGGTATACCAAGTATACAGTTTGCTTATCTATTCACCTGCTGTGGACATTTGGATTGTTTCAAGTTTTTGGCAGTAGTGAATGAATTACTATAAGTATTCATGTGTAGATTTTTGCCAGACTCAGGGTAAACACCCAGGAATAGGTTTTCTGGGTGATATGAAAAGTAATGTTTAACTTTATGAGAAACTGCTATATTATTTTTTCAGAGTAATGCACCAATCTTCCCTCTCACCAGCAATGTCTGAGAGTTTTAATTGCTCTGTGTACTTGCAGGCACCTGGTATTGTCAGTATTTTTTATTTTGGCTATTCTACTAGGTGCTAGTGGTCTAGTACTTACCTTTTCACTTTCCTTAAGGATCTCACTGGTCTTAAACTTAAACTCAAGTGCTCATTGACAGCCACTGAGACACATTAAATCCCCACAAAGCACAACATCCTCTCAGAAGAATCAGCAAAAGGTGATCACAAAGAGTAGTTTTCTAGTGCAGCGATGGAACCTCTGGACTCTACGAAGCTTTAGGAATGCCATGTCTTCCATCTCCCATCCACCTCTTCTGCCAGGGGTGAGACATGCAGCAGCAGATTTCAGCCTCCAGGCTAAACCTCACTTTTCTAGTTTAAACCCTTCTTTCCTCCAGTTTTAGAGAATGCAAAGTATGTCTACAGGAAGGATTTACTTCACGGGGCTAAAACTAGACAAGTCAACCCAAAAGATTCAGAAGCTGAGCATCCCATTCTTTCAGCTCCTAATTGTTAGCTTTTGAGTACTTCATTTTATAGGTATGTCTACTAGGAAAGAAAGAGAGATTTCACATTCCATGGAGACTCCAGCAAAACAACATACTTTCATAGGGATAACAGTTGGATGCACAAGTTAAATTAAGTTGCAGGAATAAGAGAAAAATGCATTTGCAGCCATTGCAAGTTCTCCAATGTCAGAAGTTCAATTGGGTAATACCATTATCACAGCAACAGATCAATAACTAGGACATGGGATGTTTATGCTAACGTCACCTTGAAGTTAAGAAATGTGATTGCAGTTCTACTAGAGTTGCACTATCAGGAATCTATTTACCCAAGAGAGAATTACATATTATCGAGGGCAGACTTCCTCTTCCCCCTTAAAGACAAGTGCTCATTTTTTATTCAACAGAGTTGTACCTGGTAAAACAAACTCTCCCCACAATTTCAACACATATAGAACTATAGCCATGGAGAAGGGGGATGCTGTGCATTCAGTGAAGCTCTATTTGGGTCCAAGCTCAGGAGAGAAAACTATGTTGTGATCCTTAATGGTCTTGTAGGAATCAACATGCCTTGGATATGAACTTGACTTAATTTTGAGTTCCACAGGCTTGCTGATTCATATTTAAACATATTATAAAGAGAAATCAAGTTCCCTGAGGTGCAGGTTAAATGAAAATAAAAAATCAAAATGAAAAAAAGAGACACCTTTCCCAGACAGGGATGTTAAATAGTACAGCAAAGGACACAATCCAAAAGTGACTTTGGGAGGTGGCAGAGTGTGGTGGTTGAAAATCGGTCCTTCTGAGATTGTAACTCAACAAATGTTAACTGATGTTCACTATCCCACTCAGTCCTCTCACCAGCCCTGTGAAGTGGGTCCAGTGGTCATGCTCACCTTATAGATGAGCAAGGTCATGCAGCTGTTGTCTGTTGGAGTCTGGACTCAGAACAAGGCAGCCGTGCCTAGGATCCATACTCTGCTCCTCACAGGGGTCCAGACCTTACAAATGACTAAGACTGACTGCTGACTAGACAGGTCAACAATCTGAGCCAGGGTCTAGAGATCAGGTCTCCTGGTCTATCTCACATGGGGACACCGGTGCTCTCTGGGCCAAAACATGACCTTCTTCTGTTGCTTCAGACATCTATAAACCTTGGTATTATATCTGCCCAGACTCCTACCCCACATCCAGCTTCCACATGGTTATTTAGTGACTAATGGCCCATATATAACCTAATGTTCTGTAGGACTTTGCATAGATTAGAAAGGATCTAGGACTCAGGAGAGGTCTTGGATGGAGATGAAGATTTCAAAGTCCTATCCAGGCATGTTGGCACCTTACACTGGATGAAGTCACTCAGAAATCTTGAACGGAGCAAATTCACATCACGCTCTTAAGTCTGGAGAAATCAAAGAATGCTTAGCAAAGGGCATTCCCAGAATGAATTTGACAGGACAGAAAGTCACATGCCTCTGGCTAAGTGCTTTGGGGACAGAATGAGGTGACCCACAGAACCTGTTAAAGCCATGCACAGAAAGGCCCGAGGCTTTGCAAGTCATTAGACAGATGAATGTCTCTAGATTTAACCAATGCATATTTGGGGAGCTAAAATGTTATTATAGATAATTCTCTTGGGGAGGATCCTGATACATGAAACTTTCACAGTGGCACACTGATCGTTTCATGATCAAATACAGTCACTCATTTTCTCTTCCCTATGGACCTTCCAAAAGTAGTTTTACTGGCAGTATTATTGAAGAGAATGTTTATGCTTAGAAAGAGCCCACTCTGAGAATCTTCAATCTGGAACACTCTCATTCCTCTAATCAGCTGTAAACTGTTACACTGTCCTAGATTCATCGAATTGTGCAAGGGTCTGTGTAGTGGTACCAAAGACCATGGACTCTCAAAGACAGAAAGACTTCCACTTGTAAGCTGTGTGACCTTGGGCAAGTTACTCAGCCTCTCTGTGCCTCCACTTCACATATCTGTAAAGTTTGACTTAAAATAGTACCCATGTCACAAGGTTATTTGGACGATTAAATACATTCACACATGAAATGTAATTAGAAAGTTACCTAGTAAGTAAATAGTAAATGTTACATAAGTGTTAAATTGTTATTATTACTATATTTATTATAAACTAAAAGAAATGTTATTTTAACAATCAGTCCCTTTGAAACACGGCAATATATAGTGGCAGAGAGAAAAGGACACTCAGAAATCATTTGGAAAATACCATGTATCAGACTTTGATGGATACCATTGGGCCTCAGGCCAGTGCCAAAAAAAAATCCAGTGATTTTTTTTTTTTAATGGTGGGAAAGCTAATTCCTCTAAAAAGATAGGTCAAACCATGCCCCTTGCTACTTTGCACAAATCCTCCAGTGGTTTCTCATCACCCTTAGATCACATCCAGAGTCCCTATTAGGATCATGACACTTCAGGATCTTGCATGGCATGCCTCCAACCTCGGATCACACCACACATCCTGCTTGCTGACCAGACACCAGGACAATACTCTTTGTTCCATGCCCACCTCAGAGTATTTAGCTGGGCTGTGCTCTCTGCCTGGAATATTCTTCCCTCAGATACTAGTGTGGCTTGTCCCCTCACTTGATCAGACCTTTACTCTCAGGAGGCCATCTTGCCATCAAACACAGTTCCTCTGGGGCACCCTTACTCTGCTCTATTGGCCTGCAGAGCATGTATCACATCTCAGCATTATAACACATGGTCCACTTGGGTACCTTCTCCCACCAGAATGCAGTTATAGCACCTAATATTTACTTAGTGCACCAATAACTCTGCAGAAAGTACTCTTATTGCCATCCTCATTTTACACTCATGGAAACAAAGGCACAGAAAAAACAGGTGTGACGTCAATAGCTAATAAATAGCAAAGCTGATGCTAGAGATGGACTCTAACCATAACAGTCAGCTCCATACATGCAGTGAGTTTGTCAAACTTACTCATTGCTGCAGCCAGTGGTGTGGTGATAATTGTTAAGCAACTGGTTCTCCAAGAAAAAAAGCTCTAATTTGCAGCATTTGCTGATTACATGTGTAAATCCTCCCACAATGGCTGATTTCAAGATGCGAAGGAGATTTGTTCTCTCTACTGGAGAGCAGTGGGTTGAAGCATGCCACTGATACAATAACTTAGCTCCTAGGAAGATACCCTCTCAGATATCAGCTGGCACATAAAAAATAGTGCACATTTTAAAATAAATGGTTGAATGAGTTTAAGACAAAATAGAAGAAAATCAGTCTGGCACAGACATTAAAAACCCTCTTGTAGATATCCTTGCCCTCAGTAATGTAGGGAAGGGATGCTCTCAGGAATTATGAGCAGAAAAACCATGAACTCTTTTCTCTCAGTCTGTCTAGGGTATCCATAAGGACATGCTACTGAGAGTAGCATATCTGGGTTCTACTGCTTGGAACCACAAAATCTACATGTGGCTCTCAACTTAATAGGTTAAAATGTAGATAAGAGAGATAAATGATAGATAGATAGATAGATAGATAGATAGACAGACAGACAGACAGGTAATGCTTGTAACACTTAGTAGCCATTAAAAGAATGGGAGGATCTACATAAACTGATGTAGAAATATGAGCCTGGTATGTTATCAATGAAAAAACAATTTAATGTGTGAACATTTTGTTTAGGATCATTCTAATTTTTAGGGAACTCTGCACACAGAAATGACCTATACTCATTGTGGGCTGACTACATGTGCACCTTGGGAACATACATACAGATGTGGGTACAGTTTTGAATATATATAGAAAAATACTCAGAAGCATATAAGCCAACTTCCTAAGAGGTTATCTCAGAGAATAAGAGTCTATGGAAGGAATTTTACTTTGCATTCTAACACGCAGAGATTCTGAATTACCAGTCCCAGTCCTGTACCCAACTTACACTCACCATTATAGCTTTCATCATGCAAAAATTCATGCAGTAAGATCAGGACAGAAAACACCCTGAGATCCAGAGGACTAGGACTTTACTGAGTGTTTCTGATGAAAGGCAGCAGAGCCTGGGCCCTCTGGGTAAGAACAGTGACCTGGAGCCAAGTATCTGGCCAGACCCAGCTCTGCTACTCCCTGGTGCAGGAGCTTGTGCTGTTACTTCTTCCCTGTGCCCTTATGCTTCATCTATGAGATGGAGATACTAACAATGCTTAGGACAGGGTTATTCCAATGTAAGCACGGGGATAGTGCCCACATAGGGAAGGACCATCGCCATCATCTATCATCTGTTATCTATTCATCATCATCATCATCATCATCACCATCATCATCACCATCATTACCACTAGCATTATGGCATAGACACAAAGCAGGGAACAAAGCAAGAGAACAGACTGACAGCTATGTGGGGGGCAGGAGGGTGGTTAGGGGCTGGGTGAGAAGGGTGACAGGATTAAGCAAAAAAGAAGCAGAGAGAGACTCATGGACACAGACAACAGTGTGGTGACTGTCAGAGGGAGAGGGGCAGGGAGAGGTAGAAGACAATTGGGGGGATAAGTGGTGATGACGAATTCTAGAATTGTGTGCCTGGGACCTATGTTTTTTTGACTGATGCCACCCCAATAAATTCAATAAAAAAGACCAGATATAAATAGCAGTAGATATGCTAGTTCATTTGTTGAATTCATATGTAATGCGGGCAATGGGTACTTATGATTGAATTAATAGTTCGTATTCTTCATTTTTCTATCATAAATTCGTAAGGCCATTGTTGCCTTTTGGACATCATATGTGCTTGTTAGAATTTATAAATTCAGCTTGAGAAAGTTATAACAAAAAATTAGTAATGAATCTGGCCAAGGAAAGAAAATCCTCTTAAATGTATTACTAGTTTGTCATGAATACAGAATTTCATATAGAGATATTCTTTCTAGACATATTTTAAATGCATAGCTTGATGTAACAAATACAATGATAATTTTTTTCTTTTTTCTCTGAAATGGCACTTCATTTCTAGTATTCTCAATTTGAGATTGAAAAGCTCCTTTAATAACAACTCTAAAGTGCTCTGCATTCAAAACTGAGGTTTTAAATGAAATAAGTTTTTTTTAAATCAAATGTTAGCACAAATGATATTGTTCTATGAGATTACAAAAATAAAATAGAGTGAAAAGTTAAAAAAAAATTTCCCAGCAGTGCAATGATCACAGCAATGAGGTGCCCAATAAATGCAGCCAATCAGCTGAGCTAAGATGGAAAAACGACCCTACTGCTTCTACTCCACAGGAACTATGCCGACAGACGGCAGACGTGCAGGGATCAGCATGCCTAGACCAGGGTTCCCGGGGACCCAGGGAAGGCCTGTGCAGCCAGGTGGGTTACTCAAGGGGCTGAGCCTGCTAGAACTCCAGGCCTGGCTTGCCTCTCTGCCACCCGGTTCACCTTTGTCAGGAGCTACAAGGCTCATGGTCCCTCCTGTCTCCACAGCACCTTGCACACCACCTGGCAGCACTCAGTAAACATCCAAAGAAGGAATAAGTGGATGACTGAAAATGGTGGGCATAAATCAGTGATGCAGAACAGGAGAAACACAATCCTGACATGTCCAGTTTCAAAGTCACCTCCCTCCTGACAGCACAAAGCCATGCTACCCTTCTACAACAGGGTGAGGCAACTTCCTTGGCAGTACAATTCCTGTCATCTCTGTAAAGTGGTTCCTAATGACTGCGTAAGGTACCACCAGTCTTTTTTTAAATTTTAATTGTTGTTCTTGTACAGTTTTTTGTCTTTTACTCCTATCCCAGCCCACCACCCCAGCCTTCACCACCTCCCTCCCATTTCCACCCCCCCTTAGTTTTTGTCCATGTGTCCTTTATACCTGTTCCTGTAAACCCTTCCCTTTTTCCCCTGAAGTTCCCTCCCCTCTCCCCTCCGGTGACTGTCAGCCTGTTCTCAGTTTCAGTGCCTTTGGGTACTACCAGTCTTAAAAGACTACCTGGAAGTAATAGCTTCACTTGGCCTGTCATTAATAAAATCAGAGCCTCAGCTAAGCCCCACTGACCTCTGACATGGGTGAGAAACATCTAGCTTCTTTTGCAGACAGTGTGAGGCATCAGGGGCCTTGGCATTAACCTTCTGCCAGCCAGGAAATGCTGACCTATGTCAGAACCAGCAATCCCTCAGACAAGTTCCCACTTCCACTTCTGGAGGTCTTACCCCTTCCCCCAATGATGGCATCTCATTCATGAATGGGCCCCCACTTCTCCAGGCTGCAGGAAGCCCATGAAACCAATGACTTCCGTTTTCCCCTCTCATCCCTTCAGAAGCCTCAGCATCTACTCTTCCCTCCAGTCAACATACATAACTCCCAGTGACAATAATGGGATGTGCATATGTACCGAGGGGAGCATAGAATTTTTATCTTTGTAAAAATGGCACTAGCGTGGTATAAGCAAAGTTTTTGTTTTTTTCCCAAGGCTTTTACTTGGGGCAATATATTGTACATGTGGTTGTAGGTTTTTTCCTTCTTTTTAATTTTAAATCGAGATTATGAACATATTTTATGCAGGTTAATATATCCTTTTCATGTAAAATTTAACTGAAACCAGTTCTATCTAGCACATTAACGACAACAAGAGAAATTCTCTGGCTTATTATAAACATCCTTCAAGAAACCTGAAATGCATGTCCTCTGGAAATAATTTTTGGGGGAATAACCCAGGGATTTGGGTTATTATTAAAATCCTCTCAGAATTCTATCACTGGTGTCTAGTATACCTCAAAGCCTTTTCTGCTACTGATCAGAGAAACACTCTCGGTCTTGGTGGTACTTTCTCGATCATGAAAACTGGGTGGGGAGCAGGGGCTTGTTTTCTGTCTGACCCAGGCCAACAATGAACAGAGCATGGCACCTGATCCTGAGCTGACCACAGGGTGAAAGGCTTCTTCTTAAGGCTCCCTCTCAAGTACCATACAGCATGCCCCCTTTCTTCTGTTCATTCTTTCAACAGGTTGAGTGTAGACTTTAAACTCAAAGGCATTCCAGAGAAGCAGGTCTTGGTCACATATTCCCTGCTAGTCAGAAATCTACCTGTGAGAGGCCCTAGGGGATCACTGGACAGGACTACACCTGGCTGAGATACAGACAGACTCTCCAAAAAGGTTTTTCAGGAAGGAAAGAGAGTCACAATACCCTTTAGAAGCATATTCTCACATTTAAATTTCTCTTTGTTGATTAAGCAGAAAAAGCCACCACTTCCTCCCAAGTGGACTGAACTCTTTTACTAAAATGTAAGTCCTCCGTGGAGGTGGCCAGCAGTGACCATCCCATTGGCAGTGACCTGAGCAGTGCTGGCTACTGAGTTTGATAAGTTATTCAGAGTTGCACTTCTCTGTGCTATAGCATTCCTCAGATTTATCTGGGATCTTGCTGAACTGCAGATTCGAATTCAGTAGGTCTAGGGTGGGAACTACAACTTCTAGGTGATTCCCAGGCTGCTGGTCCATGGACCACACATGGAGCAGTGAAGAGTTAGAGCTCAAATCTCAGATATCTCCCCTCAGTCATTCAGCAACCTCACAGACAATCTACGCATTCCAGGCTCCCTACTGGGGATACATAAATGAAGAAGACAGGTCCTCAATAACATTAAAACTAGTGCTAATGAAAGTGCAAAACTCCTGTGCATCAAAGGACACAATCAAGAGATGGAGAAGGCAACCCATAGAATGGGTGAAAATATTTACAAATTATATATCTGATATATAAAATATATATAAAATATTTAAAATATATATAAAATATATAAAATATAAAATATCCAAAATATGCATATAAAGATCTCCTACAATTCAACAACAAAAACACCACCAATGATCATCAGGGAAACACTAATCAAAATCACAATGATTTACCACCTCACAACCATTAACATGGCTATTATGAAAAAACAGAAAATAAGTGTTGGAGAAGATGTAGAAAAATTGGAACCCTTATGTACCAACATTCTGTTGTTGGTGGAAATGTAAAATAGTACAGCTGCTATGGAAAACAGTATTATATCATTTCCTCAAAAAAGCAAAAATAGAATTACCATATGACTTCACTTCAGCAATTTCCCTTCTAGGTGTATATACAGAAGAACTGAAAGCAGAGAGTCAAAGGCATTTGTGCATCTATATTCACAGCAGCATTATTCTCAATAGTTAACATGTAGAAGCAACCCAAGTGTCCACTACAGATGAATGGATAAGCAAAATGTGGTATATACTTGCAATGAAATATTAATCAGCTTTAACAAGAAAGGAAATTCTGATACATGTTGAGAAATGGGTGATCCTTGATAACATTATGCTAAATGAAATAAACCAGTTACAAAAAGACAAGTACTACATGATTTCACTTACATGGTATACCTAGAGTAGTCAGAGTCCTAGAGACAGAAAGTAGAAGGATGGTTTTCAGGGCTGGCAGAGGAGAGTGAAGCGTTGCTTAAAGAGTATAGATTTTGCAGATGAAAAGATTTCTGGAAATTGTTTGCACAACAGTGTGAATGTACTTAACACTAATGAAATGTACACTGATAAATAGAATAGTAAATGTCATCTTATGTGTATTTTAGCACAATTAAAAAAGAACCATTCCCACTGTCTGTACTATCTCAGATATCTATGGTGTATATAGACTTCATAGTATAACATAAAGGTCACTTTGTAGGAAGAAACCATATGGTTCCAGTGGAGGATAAAGTCAAGTCATGAGAGTAAACATGACTTCAACGTGGAGTGGGAAGTACTAACATACAGGCAAGGCAAGGTGCTGTGAGAGCCCCAAGGAAAGGCCCTGGCATCAGATGGATGGAGAGGTGGTGAGCCACATGTGAGCCAGCTGTGGCAGCCTGTAGGAGGAAAGGGACAAGCCTGGGCACACCAAAAAGTGACAGCCAGGCTTCAGTCAGCAGTGGACATGGGGGTGAGAGGGAGGCACCTAGACTATGGACAAGACAGCCATTCCCTGAGGCAGGTACTTCCCAGGTGGACCAGGACTAGGGGAAGGGGATGGGTTTGACATGTGCTGGAGTAAATTTGGGGTGTGTGTGAAGCCTCTAGAGGAGCATCCCATAAATAGTCAGCAGCAGTTCGGAATTGGCTTGAAGACCTGTTGGGGGAAAAATGGGTTGCACAGGTGACTGCTGCACCTTTGAGAGTGCTGACTCTCTCAGACAATGTATTCAAGGAGAAAAGAAACCCAGAAGCAGCCATCACTCTGGAGAGGTGGAAAAGGGAAGCCAGCCTGACCATCTGGGGAGCGGCAACAGTAGGAGAAAAGCAGTTAGGTGGGGCAACAGCAGGTGCCTCATGTCTGCCTCCAGGGACAAGGGTATTGATGCATCCAGGGGTCAGAAATAACAGATTAACTGAGAAGTGCCATGAGAGTTGGCAATGGGAAGTTTGCTGACATGCAGACATATAATTTTGGTGTTCAGGAAAACCTTGATTTGTAAAACAGTGAGGCTGAAGGGACAGGAGGCCTCAAAAAGAAGGTGGCAAGTGAGCCCTATCTAGTAAGTGCATGGCAGCTCAGTGGGTGGATAGGATAGGGCCTCTGGGGCCAATGGTAAAAGGACCTAGACCAATGGGGTACCAGGTGGAGGAGAGAGATGGTAATGGCCAATGTGCCCTGTGCTACTCACATGAAGCTGTGCTTCATCCTGGAGGCAAGAGGAAGCCATGAGAGTATTTTAAGTGGGAAATGACATAGTTAGAGTTGTCTTTTAGATAAATCCTTAGGTAGTAACATGGAGGATGGATGGGAAGAAGAGAGACAGGATACAAGAAGCCCCCTGGGGAATGTGTGGTAGTTAAGCCCATGATGTTCCCCATATTTCTCTCTTCATTGTTTTGCTAAAAAAAATCATCTTCTCCTTAGAGCACAAGAGTGGCCTGTCCCCTTCCAGCTACGGAGAGCTATGTATGAGTGACTTAACGGCAGAGAGGTTGAAGCAGTGTGTGGGGGTGGTGGAATCTGAATGAGGCAGAGGAGGGCATGAAAGTTCACTTAGCCTAGAGCAGGGGTGTCAAACGCATTTTCACTGGGGCCCACATCAGCCTTGTAGTTGCCTTCAAAGGGCCAAAGGTAATTTTAGGACTGTATAAATGTAACTACTCCTTAACAGTTAAGCGAGAGCTCCGCACTGCCATAAGGTAAAAACAAGGTGCCAGGCTGGATAAAACAAGGTGGAGGGCCAGATATCACCTGCGGGACTTGTGTTTGCCACCCGTGGTCTAGAGGGTAACATTCTCTTCTCTTTTAGGCAGTTTTGATATGCTAACTACCATCCTCTTGAATTCACATTTCCTGTTGCTATTTTCCTTTCAACACTGAGTTTCCTTTCAGCACTGAATTTCTGTGATAGGGAGGTCTTCCCTCCCTATCACAGAAACTGTTTTCTCTTCCTCCACTGGGTCTCTAAATCAATAACTGACTTAATGCAATAAAAATAAATGTAATGTGCTTCTAGCTTTCTCTTTTTCTTCTGAAACAAGGAAGCACTGACAGCTTTTCCTGGAAGTTTGTGAATTAGCTCAAAGGATGCTGGGAGCTCTGCTGCAGGGTCACAACCAAGGGGAGGAAATGAGGGTCCCCAGGAGGCTCCAAAGGGTCTTTGAGCCAGTGCCCATCCCCCACCCCTAATTTAAAAGAAATGACACATTTTGAATTTTGTGAAAGTGCTCCCTGGCCCACAAAAGGATGAAGAACCACTGGTATATTGGAATAACAACTCCTTGTCAGTGCACAAAGGTCGTTAGACGAGAGGATTACTTTCTCCATTGGAAAGAACCTGTGTGTCCAGTGTGGCATCAGTACCTCAGTAGCTAACTTTGAAAGCAAGTGGTTGTGTTTAGTGGTTGTTAAATAAAGGGGAGACAGTTCTCAGACCTTCATTATAAAATGTTTAAAATGTCTTTCTTCCCTCTTTTTCCTACTTGAGTACTTTTTCTTTTTTAAAAAATCTCCTAGCCACTGTTAGTCTCTGGTATATATACTTTTTTGCAAAATGCCATGTTATCTTGGAAACTTAAGAGAAGATGCCCACTTTGTTAATGCTTTGAGGGTGGAAACACAAGGACACAGGCTTGTTGTTTTTGCCTGAAGCCTGAAAGGTCCACCAAGAGTGTGTATGTACAGTTGAGATGAGAAATGGAGCCCATAAAGCACCAGGCAGAGGTGCTGGAACACAGTAGGTGCTCAACAGATGAAGGTTCTCCCATCTGGTCAATGAGTCAGTGGAGGCAGCAGGTACGTCGGTGTTTGGGGTGAATGCATGTCATATCACTATGGAAAAAAGGGCTGCAGAGCTCTGAGGCCTGCAAGTGTTCCAGGATGCCACTTCAGAGATTGTGGCAAGATGGGAAAACCACAGAATTAACCACCTAAACTGGCAATGGGCCCCAAAGAAAAGATGCCTCCCAGCTATTTTCTAAATTCCCCACCAAAGCCTGTGTGAGCCAACAAGCAGTTATTGACTGGATTCAGTGACCATCAAGACTTATTGATCTGAGAGATAAATATTGACCAAATTAGGACTGAGGTCAATGCTGTTCTCCTGGGGAAATAAATCTCAATGTTAAATAAAATCTGCAGACCCTAGGCCTAGAATTTTTTATCTAAAATGGTAGACAGAGACTCATTTCAAGTCAGCTCCTTTCTTTTTTGTGTATTATACTAACAGTAAACTGGTTTCCAAATTGACTTGTTTTTTGGTGGTATAAAAAATTTCAAGTCTTTTCACATCTTAAATGATCAGGGGACAATTTCGTGTTTAAAAAACTATTATTGGGAGTACTTCCATAAAACAAAGAGTCCTTTTGAAATGCATATAACTGCCCAGGACTAACTTCCTGTGGAAATTAAGAATTTCCTGTGTTGAATCTCCATGCAGAGGACCATGCCAGTGCGAAACAAACATGTAAACAAAAAAGTCAACAATGGAAACTTGTGATTAGAACAGGAGTTATTTTTGAAAATGCTATTGACTCTGGTCTGTTTGTAGGTGGGTAAAACTGCTTAAGGTGCCATTTTGTATCAAATAGGTAGATATACAACTGACTTTTATTTGATGGATAAATGAAAGGTGGGGCTGTGGACTACAGAAAGTTATCTATTCAAGACTGATAGTACTGCTAAGGGGTCATCACAGAATGGGCACCAAGGGAGAAGGAATGCTATCCCTGTGGGTGGTGGGAACTGACTTTTTTAAAACAGTGTGTTCTCACATGCAAATGTAGGGATGGAGAAAGACTTACTGTGAGAATTAGATATGATGGCATGCAGAAAGTACTTTTTAGGATTTATCACTTTTATCCCTCTGGCATATCAACAGAAATTCAATAAATAGATGTTTCTATCAGGACTAACAGACTGGTTTGGAAACAATGGGTCCATGAGCAACTTAGAATGTAAGGTGGGTAAACTTACAAGTCACAGTTACTGTTGGGGTTGTTGAAAAATATCAGAATTAAGGATAAAGAATCTAAAAAAGATACACACATACCCATGCTGACGTGCAGTGGAATGCACAGTTGAGAGGAGAATGAGTTCAGCCTGCCTATCTGGGGAGACTGAGTCTCATAGGTGGGATGCAGGATGCTCCAAGGCAAGGAAAGTTCGTAGTTTTCGCTTTTCTGTTCAATCCAGTTTCCAAAAGCCTCCTGAATGACCAAAGATCTATTCAAATCAGCAAACACTCTGCTGCTACATTTAAGGATGAGTGTAGTCAACAGAGGAGAACTGATGAAGAATTTTTGATGATATAAACTAAATGGAATCTCATTGCATGAACCCACAATTCACTGTAGGCAAAAGAAGGCTCTCTTTGGAAAACAAGTGAACCAGCTTTTCCAACATAAGTGTAAGAAATCTGGGCACATAGCAGCAGGGGTGGGAGCAAGGCCTCACGACTTCTTATATTTAAGTCTTTTATCCACCTTGAATTTATTTTTGTTTATGGTGTAAGTTGGTGATTGAGTTTCATTTTTTTTTGCATGTAGCTGTCCAGTTCTCCCAATACCATTTGTTGAAGAGGCTAGTTTTACTTCATTTCATGCTTCTGCTCCCTTTGTCAAATATCAATTGACCATAGAGACTTGGGATGATTTCTGGGCTCTCTATTCTGTTCCATTGGTCTATGTGTCTGTTTTTAATGCCAGTTCCAGGCTGTTTTGATTACAGTGGCCTTATAATACAGTTTGATATCAGGTATTGTGATCCCTCCTACCTTGTTCTTCTTTCTCAAAATTGCTGCAGCTATTTGGGGTCATTTATGGTTCCATATAAATTTTTAAAATGTTTGTTCTATATCTGTGGAATATGTCATTGGTACTTTAATAGGGATTGTGTTGAATATATAAATTGCTTTGGGTAGTATGGACATTTTGTGTAGCCCAATGTTCATAGCAGCACAATTTACAATAGCCAAGTGCTGGAAGCAACATAAGTGTGCATCAGTAAAGGAATGGGTACAAAAACTATGGTACATTCATACAATGGAATACTATACAGCAGAAAGAAAGAAGGAGCTCGTACCCTTACAACAGTGTGGATGGAACTGGAGAGCATTATGCTAAGTGAAATAAGCCAGGCAGTGAGGAACAAATATCATATGATCTCACCTTTAAGTGGAACCTAATCAACGAAACAAACAAGCAAACAAAATATAACCAGACATTAAAATTAAGAACAAAATGATAGTAACCATATGGGAGGTGGGAGGGGTTAATGGGGGAGGGGGAAGGGTTTTTAGGAACAAATATAAAGGACACAGGGACAAAACCAAGGCAGGGGGTGGAATCAGGGGAGGGAGGTCAGATGGCTGGGTTGGGGGGAGTGGTGGGGTGAAAAGGCAGACAACTGTACTCGAACAACAATAAAATTTTAAAAAAAGAAAAAATGTTTATTATTTCAAAAACAAAACAAAAATATACTCAGAGACCTAGACTGTGCACTGAGGCAAATCTTCGAATGAGCTGGTTAAAATTTTATGCTTTGGTTCAGAAGGACCCTTGTTCAAGTCCTCACTGCAGCCCACACACTGCATGACCTTGCTTGCATAAGTCACCCATCCTACTGACTCTCAGTCTCACTGTCCCCATCTGTAAAAGCAGAGTGACAGAACCTACTCCACAGAGCTGATATACAG
Organism: Anoura caudifer; assembly: GCA_004027475.1. Taxonomy (NCBI): domain Eukaryota; kingdom Metazoa; phylum Chordata; class Mammalia; order Chiroptera; family Phyllostomidae; genus Anoura; species Anoura caudifer. Next base: position 83,823 of record PVKU01003125.1, read on the forward strand.
AATCACTGACAAATTTCCATCCTGCTAGACTAATCTGGGCTTTGGGAGTATAGCCATCACCAGAGCAGATATGTTCCTTGCCTTCATAGACAAGGATATGGTAGAAGAGAGAGGCAATTAATAGACAAATATAAAGTATGTGAAAGCGCCTCTGATGGGGAGTGCTGTCAGAGGGTGGGCATGTTTTAGGTAGGACTTCAGAAAGCTCCTGCATTGAGATAATGATTGAATAGAGAACCTGTAGGTAAGTGAGAAGCCACCGGCATCTGTTTAGAGGGAAGTTCCAGGCAGAGGACAGCTGGTACAAAGACCTTTGCAGACCTTTTGGTTTAAGGCCTGGCAGGGAGGCCAGTGGAGCCAGAGGGAAATGGGAAATAGGGGTGGCAATAAAAATGATGTCAAAGAGGTAATGGGGGTCTTCTACCTCTTTGTAGTGGGGACAGCACACCATAGAGGGCTATACTGTCCAATGTGGAAACCACCAGACTAATGTGCCTCTTAAGCACTTGAGACGTAGTTCTGAAATGAAATGTGCAGTAAGTGTGACATATACACTGGATTTTGAATATTTAGTAGAACAAAAGCATGTGAAATATTTCATTAATAATTTAATATTGATATGTTTAAATAATAATATTTTTGATATATTGGGTTAAATAAACCATGTTATTAAAATTGGTTTCATCTGTTTCTTTTCACATCCTTATGCTGGCTACTAAAAAATTTAAATTACATATGTGGCTTGCATGATATAGGGTGTTATAAGTTACAGTGAGGAGTTGGCATTTACTTTGAGCAATGTGGAAAGTAAACATTTATATACATAAAGCTCTTAACATGTTTCCTAGAACATAGTGGGGAAAGTTTATGATTTCCACTCAGAGATAAATTGCTCAAATGTAAAGGCAAATAAAGATATTTGAAGGGGAAGACAATGAACTTATAAAAGAGTAACAACACTAGTAAAAGTTAAGTTTAAATAATTATTTAGAATGTAGTGATAAAATAAATGGAACTAGCAAAAAATGATTATTGAAATATAAAACAAAGTAAAATTAAAAAGAATCTGACAAATAGATACAACTGGATCTATTCCTAAATTTCAAATGGACCAGAGAAAAAAAGGCAACCCCACCCCCAAATAAAACCCAAAACATACAAGTATTTTAGCCATCCTGGTAGATGTGAACTGGTTTTATGCTTTTAACTTGCATTTCCATGATTCCAATGAGATTAAATACTTGTTATTAGATTACTTTTATAAAGTGTATTTAAGATGTTTTCCCATTTTCTGTACTGTTGTCATTTCTTATTGATTTGTAGATGTTCATATGGATAATCCTTTGTCAGATAGATGCATGACAGATATATTCGCCCAATTTCTGGCCTGTCTTTTCATTCCTGTATTGATAGCTCTAGTCAGAAGAGACCTTCTGTTGGGAACCACCCTGCCAGGTTCAGGAATTGTAACCCCCCATGGCTAAGGCTGACCTTCGGACTGTAAGCCACTAAGGAAACAAAGCTTATCTCCCTGGCAGGAGTGCCACTTCTACTTCATCCATAACTGGCCCCCAATGCTTGATTGGTTAGCCAATGATGGGTAAGATTCCCTCAAGGGAGGGGTCACCTAAGACAGGCATGATCATGTGGAAGGCCTTCAAGGAAGGATTTGGGGGGCTGCAGTAAAGAGGGGGTGATGGACCCTCACCCCCTGGCTATCCTGACATAGCCTGAGTCCTTATTCCATCCAGCAGAAGTTTTCCTTATCTCTTGGCTTCCTGGCTCTGCTCTGCTTAAGCCTGAAACATCGACAGAGGGTAGTGCAGTCCTGTGCTGGCTAGGGGGGGCTCCCCCAGGTGATTGGGCATAAGAAAGAATTCGTAAAGTCTGTGAAAACTGCTTTGCTAAGAGTGCTCTCATTTAAATGATAAGGGTCCAAGCAGGAAATGAGTTTGTCTCCCAGTTTTGTAACCCCTTAGCTGACAGACCCTGTCTCAGATTAAGCCTTCAGATTTCTTTGAAATGTTATCTGTTGTTTGATCCTTGCCGCCTGACAATGATTGATGAGCTTTACCTGTGTTCCTGTGTATTACGAACCTAATAAAAGCCATTCAGGAAGGGGTTCTTGGCCCTTCTCCTTTGAGAGATTGGCCACCTCTCCTCCCCAAGGAGATCATGTCTTGGTAGACTTATCTTCATCCATGGTGGACAGATGGAGTTCTGCAGGTGAAGCCCCACACAACCTTCTAAATTTCAACAAAATCTAAATTTTTCAATCTTTTTGTTTATAGTTGGTACTTTATGTGTCTTGTTTAAAAAAATTTTGCCCACCCTTAAGTTAAGGAGATATGTTATGTTTAGGAGGCTTTATTTTTACTTTTTTTTTACTTCAGTCTATAATCCTTCTCTAATTTCTGTATGTGATTTGAAGTAGGGGTTCTGAGTCTTTGTTTTTCAGATGGATATGCAATAGACCCAGTATCATATATTGAAAAGATACACCCTTCTTCACTACATTGTAATGTCACTTTTGTAATAAGTCAAGTGACAATACATATGTAGATTGGTTCAGGGTTCTTTATTCTGTTCCATTGGTCTATTTGTCTACCTTTGTGCTATTGCCACACTGAATTAAGCACTGTGGTGTTAATATAAATCTTTGGAGTTGGTATATAAACTCTTCACTTTGTTCTTTTCCTTCAAAAATATCCTGGCCCTTCTTAGTACATACACATTTTAGTATAGGTTTGGCAGTTTCTTCCCCCCAGTCTCTTGTACAACTGATGAGCAACATTAGCACTAAAACAAGCAGCAATATGATTAGAAACTAAAAAAATTAAATAGACATGTACCCATACTGATATAAAAATTTAGTGAATAAGTAAATGAGGGAAGGGGTTCATCTTTTCCTTACAAAAGAACTTTAAATAATAAATGTAGACAGATTGAGGAAAAAAAAATGACTATTAATACACTATAGAAAAATCCACTGATGAATGCTAAAAGCAGTGGGCAAAGTTTAAGAAAAAACAGAGTATTTGCATAGTCTTGATGTAATTCCCCTAATGTATTTATTAATTACTCTGGTAGTTTTGACACATGTCCACAAATTCTCCACTCTTCCCCCTTGAATGTGAACAGGATTTACTGACTGGCTTTAATGAATAGAGTGTGGAAAGGGAAAAACAGTACTTTGGTACTGAATGAGTCTGGCAGATGCCACCTAACCAAATGATAGATTCATACCATCATTAATCAGATATACTGACATCATGTACATCTGATAGGATGCAACCAGAAGGAAGTATCACCTCTGTGTTGTTTTTTTCCCCAAATCTGTAACCCTATTCCAATCATCAGAAAAATTCAGAGGAACCCAAATCAAGGGACATTCTAAAAAAATAACTGGCTTATACTCTTCAAAAATCTCAAGGCCATGAAAGAAAATGACAGGATTGAAGGACTGTCACAGATTGAGAGACTAAGTGCAAAGTGATCTCCTGGATGGGATTCTGGAACAGAAAAAGAAAGTTAGTGGAAAGCTGCTGAAATCTGGTCAAAATTGGAAGTATAGTTAGTGCTAATGTGCTAAGGGAAATTTCTTAGTTTTGACATTACTCTATGGCTATGTAAGATGTTAACATTAGGAGAAGCCGGGCGAAGGATAGACAGAAACTGTACTAGCTTTACAACTCTTCTGTAAGCCTAAAATTATTTCAAAATAAAAAAAAACTATAATGAATTTCTTTTAAGGTTTTTCACTGTGGCTATCAGATCAATTTATACATGCAGGTCCACTCTCTATTTTATACATTCCTGAGTGTGACCTTTTTCTTCTGTTTGAAAGCAGCATTTATAATGAAAAAGAATTCCACTTGGATTGTAGAAAAGACATGATGGAACTATGTATGTAGAAAAGCTGGCTCAAAAGCTGCTCCAAGAAGATGGAATGGCCCAGCTTGGGATGAGAGCACCAGGGACTTTCAGCATGTTTTGAGTCAATAAAAGTGCTACTTGGACCCAGAAGTGTGTTCAAGGCTTGAGGGGACAACAACATAGAATTTAATTACTCACCAGGGTGGTTTTCCTTTGCGGTTTCAGCAGCTTCGGTTTATGGAAGGTGGCAGCTATGGGAGCTGTGGAAGTATGTCAAGGGTTCAGCTTGTAATTCCTCCTGGGACTTTTCTTAGCATCCACATATCATGAGCATCACAGACATACTCTACAGAGACATGTGGAGTCCTTCCTACCCCGATGAAAGAACTCCAGTTTCTCATCTAGGTATCGGTGGGTGCCCCTCCTGGTCCTTGGACATGTCAGCTGCTCCCCTCATAAAGTTCAACAAAAAACTCTATATAAAGCACCACCCTCTGCAATGAGGTCAGATGTGCAGGTGAGAGACAGATGGGATAGGTAAAGGCTGAGGCTGGTACCTTCCCTGGGGTCCTAACTGCACACTAACACTGACAGCAATGACCTTTGGCTGTTACAGCAGCCCTCATTGGTCATCAGGGAGGGTGGAAACTGAGAAAGAAACTGAGACCCTTAAAGAGAAGGAAACTGAGGCCCTTCCCCTAATGTCCCCTAAATACTGACATAACTAATATTCAGGTTATTTGAGACTTGAACTTGGCCTTGAAAGTCAGGCAGACTTCACTTCAAAGTCAGGCTCTACTACTTAGCTCTCTGAGGCTCACTTTCACCTTTTTTGTAGGGGAGGTAGTATCTTCTCTGATTGATGGGTCATTAGAGCAGCACGTGTCTGGCCCAGGCAGGGGTTCTCTGTCCCCTTCCCTCACCAGATCTGCACTTGGCATGCGTAACAGAACACCATGTCATCCAGCCCCTCTGCCCACCCAACACACGTGCAGCCTTAGCACGACCAGACTTCACCACAGGGCTCCAAGTATCCCTAGGAAATATCCTGTAAAGGTACAATTGAGGGATAAAATGTATCTTGACTTATTATTAAGATGTTTACCTGGGTTATCCTAGTACTTCTAACTATATTTCAAATTTTTGAGGTATGAACTTCTCTTAAATTGGCCACAGTTATTTTAGAAACTATCTATAGATGGTCTTAATTCTCCTAAGATGTGTGAAGTTCTCTCCTCCACAAATACCCTTCCTCCTCATTTACTTTCCTCTAAGTCATTACTGGAATCAAAGAATGACCCTTGTTTTACCCTCAGAACAAATATAAAATAAATTACATACCGGTTTACATCTTTAGGACAAGGAAAGAGCCTTCTTTCCTGAATGAACCAAGAAGATGTGACATCCTCTTGCCCCTCCCCACTATGTGCAGAGCATATTGATAGCTCAAAGTGAAATACACTGTGGAATCAGTCTGTGATGTTAACCTCCCATATCCCTGTTAAAGCCATGTTGGGCCAATGGTACCACCACCAGCCCCACCCCAGGATGGGGCTCAGTTATGACCAGAATCTAGGTGGGGTTCTCTGGATCATATAATCACTATATGGCATGTCCTCCATCTGTCTGCTCCCCCTGTCATCACTCCACATCACACCCCTGGCCCACTTCTAGATCAGTCATGATGGATTCCTCATGGATAATTGCAGGCTGGCTTCCTACCTTTGGCAGGGACTGCAGGAGGAATGTCAGTCTTTTCCTTCCACCTCTTGCCCTTCTTGGGCTGCAGTGGGGCCAAGCTGGTCACACTGGTAACAGTCTCCCCTGAGCTGTAGAAGAAAATGGTCCTGGTAAAGGAAAGGCAGGTTTGTTCCAGGGAAAAGGAAAGGAAGCAAGAGTTTCTAATTTTTTCCTGTGTACCTTTATAAGATAGGGTTACCTTATAGCTGAACTGGGATTGATTGCTCTTTGCTTATCTCCAGGGATGTCTGGAGGTCTGGCACTGACCCTTGGCCAAGACAAGAACAATGAGATGAGCTAGTTAGTGATTTATAACGTGTTGTTCTAAGTTCAAAAATTCGGGAGACACCCAGGGCCAGCCTCTCTATATTTCCTAGGGATGTATAGATTTATGGTTTCACACAAGGTTTCACTGGTTATACAGTCTGGCTCGGCTATATCACCAGTAAAGTATTAAGATTATCACTAGAAACTTCTGCTTGAGCTATTGTGAAACCAAGATTCCTTACATACATCTTTGTGGTTCACAGCTGAAAACAGAGCAGCTCCTGTGCAAGTGAGACAGGACCTTGGAGAGCTGCACCTGGAAGTCCTGGGGGTCCTCGTGATTGTTCCTGCTTTCTTCTCCTGCTGTAACTTTACCTTCAGTTCAGGCTAAGTGAATGCAACCACAGGAGTGTTGTTCTCAATCAACAACTATAGTGTCAGATCCTTTCTATGTGTTATCCATGATAGCACAAAGCAATGGGCTGATAAGCCTTATATTATAGGTAGGAAAATCAAGACTTAAAGATGATAAATGACTTTCTCTAAGTGCCAATGTTAATATGCAGCCTACATGAAAGCCACAGACACAGGCTGTCCTGATGTGAAACCTGTTCCTGACATCATGTATGGGGTGGAGTCCACATACTTCCATGAATGGCCATTAGTCTTTTTTAAATGCATCCTAGTGGCTCCAGCAACCCAGAAGAAAGGCTCTTTTAGAATCTCTTATTTTGGGCACATTTTCCAGTCAGCGAAGTAGTTACCAAGAGAGGTTCCCTTCCTAATACATAAAGAACCTCTAGAAATCCGTAAGAATATGACTGCCTGCTTAGTAATCAAAATGAACAAAGGTGATAGACAGTTTTCACATTAGAGAAAAGGCTCTTACCTATGGAAACTGCTAAAACTTTTCATGAAAGGACACCAAGTTAAAACATACTGTACTTCCTTTCTCCATCTAGTGATTATATGAAGAATATCAGAATAGCAGCCATTGAGTTTAAGGCAAAGCACTCTTTCAGCAAATGTGTGGGGAATCAGGCACTTAGAAGTATTGTCGGTATGGATATAAACCCTTCTTGAGGGAGAAAAATGTGGAAATCAGAATAACTTGGTCTATCAGAATTACAGAGGCTTATAACTTTTGACCTGGCAATTTCATTTCTGGGGATTTATTCTGTGGATATTCTTGCACATGTATGAAAATGTATGCATGAATCATTACAGTGCTGTAGGTAACAGCAACAGATTGGAAACAACCCAGCTGTCTATCAGCAGGGGACTGATTAAGGCAATTATGATGAATCCACAAGTCTACACATAGAATCTTCTGTAGCTGTAAAGAGGAATGAAGAATCTATTTGTGTACTGATAAGAAAAGATACATTGTTCAGTGAAAAATCTAGGCGCTGGAAAATGTAAAATGTGATACTTTTTGAGAAAAAAATAGGGGAAAATTAGAAAAAATCTACTTATTAAGTTTTTCCATATACATGAATAAAGAAACTCTGGAAGTATCCATAAGAATTTAAAATCAGTGGTTCCTTAGAATGGGGGTGTTCAGGAGCTAAACAGATGGGAAACTGGACAGGGAGAGTAGTCACTGTATATATTTTAGATTATTTAGCTTTTTAATTTTTAAATGACCTGATTGTATAATCTTTAAAAAGCAGTAAATTAAACACAAATAAATATCTAGATCTATTTGATAAAAGAAAATATGCTGTTCTAATGTAGTCCTAAAATTTCAAACATAAACAAAGACTGAATCACACACATTGTGGGAAAAATTACAAGAATACAGTTCACAATGAGCTTCCCCAAAGATGGCTTATTTTTACTGGAAGCAGAAATTCTAATGGCCATGGCCTTAGAGTACATGATCAATTATGTAAATTCACAAGTAGCCAAAAAAGACGTATGTTTACAAAGAGCTCTGATTGCTAAGAGAAAACGGGATCAGAAACTCTCAGAATTTCTTAAATACACAAGCACATGTCTAGCTTCATTTTGTAGCTGTTTAAACTCCTAAAATGTTTACTTTTTTTCTTCACACTTTAAGTTATACATTAACTCATGTTCATGTTTTAAAATGGTAATTACAGGCATAAGAAAATGTCTATCATAACCAAAATACAACCTTCATAAATACACAACACAAACCTTCATTTCCAGTTTTTTCCTCTTGTACTTTTCTTAAGAGACTTCATTCTTTAGAGAAGTTTTTGGTTCACAGCAAAATTGAAGGGAAGGTACAGAGATTTCCCATATACCCCAACCCTGCCACCCCCCACAGATATACAACATCCCCCATTACCAATATCCTTCACCAGAGAGGTACATTTGTTACAACTGCATCGACAGATCATTATCACCCAAAGTACATCATTTACCTTAGGGCTGATTCTTGGTGGTGTACATTCTACAAGTTTAGACAAATATAGTACAATGTGTCCACTATTGTAGTGTTGTACAGAGTAGTTTCCTTGCTACAAAAATCCTCTGTGCTCCAACCATTTGTCCCTCCACCCCTCAGCTCCTGCCAACCACTCATCTATTTACTCTCTCCATAGTTTTGCCTTTTCCAGAATGTCATGTTTGTAATCATACAGATTACAGCCTTTTCAGATTGGCTTCTTTCACTTAGTACCGTGGATTTAAATTTCCTCCATGTCTTTTCATGGCTTGTTAGACCATTTCTTTTTAGTGCTGAAAAATATTCTACTATTTGTATGTACCAAGGTTCATTTGTCCCATTCACCACTGAAGGCCATCTCGTGTGCTTCCAAGTTCTCTCAATTAAGAGCAGAGCTGCCATAAACATCTACATTTGGGTTTGTGGGCAGACAGAAGTTTTCAGCTCTTCCTTGGTTTTTATACATTATTTTATTATATTGTATTTCAATTTCGCCCCCTTCTTTTTATTTAACATACATCTCTCTTACTGTTACATCCTCATACTACTCCAGTGAGAAGATGTGCCACAGTTTACTTAGCCATTCCCTGACTTCTACACATCTAATTTGTTTCCCAGTTTGACATAGAAATAATAACACTATAAATGTATTTATGCATAACTTCCATTCAAGACTTTTTTGTTTTTAGGTTGGATTCTTGGAGCTGTACTTACCAGTTCACAGACCATTTTCAACTCTAATTAATGGCTGCTGTCAAAATGCCTTGTGGCAAGTTGGTACTATTTTACAGCCACTTTGTCAACAGATGAAGTTTTCATCCTCTTTTTGTTGTTGTTGTTGTTTTCATCCTCTTTAAAACCAGGTTTATCAGCTTAACAAATTACCCACTTAATGAAGAAAAATGTGATTCCCCTTTTCCTTGAATTTCTCTGGCTGCTAGTGAAGATGAGTACCCACTGGTTTGTCTATTGTGTATCCTCATTTGTGAATGATGTATGAACATCCTCTGCACTTATTTATTAGGATCTGAGGTTTTTCTTACAGATTTGCATTCACCATTCAATAAGTCTGACATGTTTATCTCAGACATTTCCCCCAATTCCCTTTAAATTTTGGCTTTTTGTTAGATACACAATAATATTTCTTGTTTGCCAAAATCATTCAATATTTCTTTTTGTCTATCATCTCCTCTGAGCTGGATCTTCCTCCCTAGCTGCACCTCACACCCTGCAGAATATATAACAGTTGCTCTTACTCTTCTCTTTTCTTGGCTATAATTCTCTAGCTCTTTAATAAAAAGGAAAGGTGTGGGACATCACTGCTGTGAACTTAGGCTGTCACGCCCAGGCCTTAGTAAACTGGAAAAGATGTGCTTTGTCATCACCATTTCCTTTCCAAACTGCATGCACTAAACTAAATATAGTTCTAATTCATGTTTCAACAATTAGTTATCACAATGACATGCAATAGACATTATTTCCCTCAGAATCTGATGTCTCTCATTGAGCCAGCAAGGCTGGTAAAAATTTTTGACTAAGAAAACCCAGTTTATGATTCACTTACAAGAAAGTTATTCTATATCTTGGTTGGAACAGGATGGTATTTTGTCTCTGACACAAGGGAGTGAGTGTTGCTGGGGCCAATTAAACCAAAGGAGATAGGAAACCAAAGGAGACAGGAAACAGGCTGGAAGCTGTGATTGAATGAGAGAGCTGCATGACTGAAGGGACGTGCTATTTGTGGGGAACAGAACTGTCTTTCTGTCTCCAACAAGGGTGGAGCAGGAGACACATGCGTGGAGCATGAGGCACATGTGTGGAGCATGTATGATGTTCCAGCCTGGCTGTTTCTTACAGAAGCTCCTGTCCCATACAGCCTGGGCACCTCTGCTTCATGGCACATGGTGGCCAGATGTAGTGAATGGGCACTGGACCAGTGGCAGAGAGAGGACACTGAGCAAGTCACTCACTTCCCTGAGCCTCATCTCACAACCTGTAAAAAGGGGAGATATAAACTTGCTATCTATCTCACAGGATTTTTAAGAGGGTTGGATGAGATAGTGTAGCCTTAATTAGATGGGGCAAGAAATGGCTAAATAGCACTGACCCCAAAATCCATCATGTCGGTACAGTGTGAGCAGGGCATTTCATGGTGCTAACCAGGGAGAACAATGTAGCCACCCAGGTATCTCCTGGTGGAATGTCTTGATTCTGAGGGGAAGGCTGCAAATTTCAACTTAAATCTTGATCAGAAAGTCTTTCTGCTCAGGATAGTACAGAATGCCTTCCCATTGGCACAGATACACCAGTATGAGAACCAGTGCAGGACGGAGCAGGCAGGGAAGAAGGAGTGAGAGGACGTACCCTGAGCAATGAACGGCTGCCCTGGGGCACCAAATAAAGAGACACCCTTGGTCTCACCATGTGCTGACCAAATTGTGAGCAACCACATTCTGCAGAAGCTCAAGTTGATAAAACCTGTTTGTCTCTATCCAATGCAAGGCACTGTGTGGAAAGCACTTGATATCTGTAGTCTCTGACCCAGATGTGAGAACTAAGCTTTAGAGGTCTGGGCAGGAGACATGGGATCCGATGTAGGTCAGCCTGCCTCCTCGGCCCGGAAGCAAGGACTCTGGGTCCCAATCAGACAACATTGAACAAGAAAACTAGTTCAATGGAACTAGGAAGAATGGAAATCAAGTCAGATGCACAATGTCTGCTCCACGCTTAAATCAGCTCCCTAAAGAGAAGGTACTGGAAGGCAATACCAGCACCCCACTGAATTTTAAGTTTGTGGTAAATTCAGAGTGGGGAGCTCCTAGGTCCACGACAGCTTCTCTAACCCCTGCCCTGGTAGGAGGGGAAGAAACCAGCCTAAGTGCTGGGTCTTGGGGGCAGCAGATACAGCTGGGACCCAAGACAAAGGGCCAGTCTGGCCCAAGAGTGGGCAGAGGTGGAGGGGAGCACATTCCTGTTGTTGGAAATTCTGGAATAAGTGATGCCAGCTGGCAAAATGGAGGTGAACAAGGGTGGGCCAGCCTTGTGGAAATCTGCCTCTACTTTTGAGCTTAGTGTTGGGGAGTAGAAAAAAATAAATAAGAGAGCACAAATGGGCTGATTCTACCAAAGAACATGTGATAACTAAAACTCACAACCCAGCCACACCTCGCTCTCATAACTAAAAGTGAGATTACCCTCACACTGCCCTGAATCTCCAGGGATCCTCACTTCCATTGAACCAAATTCCTCCAGCCCCCAGCCTTTTATCTGCTATGCATTTTTCCCCTATCTCTGCGTCTGCCCTCCCCAATCCTCTTTGACTAGAAGATGCTTACTCATCCTTCATAACTTGGCCCACATTCACCTCCTGTAAGCCTGCCCTACCACCCACAGACGCCTGAGAGGGGGTTAGGAATACCTGCTCTGGGTGCCCCTGACAGCTCTGTCGGCATCCCAAGAGTACTGCCACAAGTTTGCCTCTTTGGGTCTCCTATTTGATGCAGACTTCAAAGGCATGGGCTTTGTGTTATTTCATCCTTGCTTTATGGGCCTTATAAACTGTCCTACATAGTAGACTCACTCTTAAGTACCGACTGAATAATAATAGAACCATTTGCACAGATCTTACCATTTACCAGAGACTGACTCATTTAATCCTTCCAACAATGCTATGCACTAGGGCTATCATTGTCCCCATTTTACCAGAGAAATTGAAAAACTATTCAAAGGCACACAGTGGCTGAGCCTGGATTCAAACTCAGGCAGCCTGGCCCCAGAGCCTTGAACTATCATAGCAGATGCCTTTCACAGAAGGAATAAGTGTTTGAACACCACTATTCAATATTATACAGATAAAGCCAATAGGTACATATCTAAGTTCAGAGCACGTATCTTCAGATTCTTTTTAAAGTCATAAGTCTGTCTTCATTGTAATATCCTGCACAAATCAGTACTAATTAAATCTCATACTTTGTTTGTTGATGTATGTTTAAAAACCTTTGATGGTTCAGAAAAGACTGCAAAATGCTTTAGTTTAAACTAAGCTCATAAACCAGAGTAAAACTGTGCCTATAATTTGCCCAACATATAAATAGTCTCTGCCCCTGTTTATCCTTGAGGAAGTGAATGCACCAGAAAAAATGAAGAAAGCTTGGATAATTTCAGCTGTAGCTGCTATTGGCACAGGTAATATAATGTTTACTTTAATTTCTCCCATTTGCAAATACTTTGAACCCATAAGGAGAGGTCCAATAAAAGGTCAGGAAATGCATTAGCTGGGAATTGCCTTTCCTGTGCCCTTGCCCATTCTCTTGACAGCTTTTTTGTACATGACCTACAGGAAGGAAGGCATCTGAATCCACTAAAGAGACGTGTCATGGTGTGGGAGCCCATCACACGCACATGCAACTGGTTGCATTTTGTTTGGAGAAATGCCATGTAGTTGAGCTGATCTGAAAGCTGTTTTCTCTCAGGAAGGCCTGTCTCAAAGCTCTCAGGACCCTGAGAGGCATGCTTGAGCCTGGCTTTCTGCTCCACGATGGCACTTTGCCATGGGAGACAAACAGTATACCATCCCTGAAGGTCAGGGCAACTTCCTACTTCATGAATGACACAAATTCAAGATGAGACTTATTTCCTTCTGTTTGAAGTTCTTTCAAGAAGTCATAGGATTCTCCAGAGCCTCCAGGTTCTTCCCAGTTGCATGACAAGGTCCCATTCAGTGACTGCAGGCTCAGTGCCAGTATGTGGCCTCTTCATGAGGGTCCCTCCCCTGCCAAGTGTTTCCATTCCTGGCACCTTGCCCTCATCCTATGTTCTCTGCCCATTCTTCCTCAGGAGGAAGTGGTCTGAGGACAGAGAAGAACATCTGTCTTGAGACTCCAGGGGCCTAGCTGCCCACTGACAAAGCACAGATGAATGAGCCAGGATCTGGGAGCCCCCTGGCAGGACAGGGACAGGAGGATCTGCTGGGCTACAGAGACAGAGCACATAAGCCAAAGATAGTTCAAAGGCAAAGGATGGCCTGCTCACTAGTGAGGTACCATGACAAGGAATCTGGGCTGCATCTAGTCAAATTAGCATAAGATTCTAATCAGGAAGATAAATGGAAGTCAGCAAGTTACCTATTTCCATGTATGTGGGAGCAAGCCTGGCCCCTTCAGGGTGCTGTGTGCAGTGCAGTAAAGGCAGGCTTTCCAGAGGCAGATATGCAGGCTGGCCCAACAGAAGACATGCCCACAGGGAAAGCTCAACTCAGAGATCCAACCAGTCTTGTTGACAGCACCAGCTCGTAGAGGAGGCAGCACTTTAGCAGAACTGTGGTCATATCTGACCTCTGCTAGGCATCCCAGGGCTGGGGAGACTCAATCCCAGTGCCTGCCAGGCTGGATGATGCTCTGTCCTGTACTTCTAGCTGGTCAGCACCAGCTCAGAGTAGGGCAAGTGAAGGGAAGGCCTGGGAGGGGAGGGAAGCAGGCCCAAACGGCTTGTACCATACGCTAGTATAGAGAGGCCAGACACTAGATTGCAGCAAGCAAATCCTAAGAAACAGTGCAGGCTGGTTCTCCACAGCCTCTGACCCCCAGCTATCAGCATATGTAATGCCTTATGGGGGCATACGCTCTAAAAAAGAAGCAAGTAGCTTTATTGGGGCATGACTTATTCACTACAAAGTTGACTGACCATAAGTGTACAATTCAATAATTTTAGTGTATTTATAAAACTGTGCAATCATCACTACAACACAGTTTTAGAATATTTCTGTCATCCCCAAAAGTTCCCTCTAGCCTGTTTATAGTTAATCCCTATTTCCACCTTAAGCTCTAACCAAATACTAATCTACTTTCTGTCTCTACAGATGTACCTTTTCTGGACATTTCAAACAAACAGAATCGTACAATATGTAATTTTTTACATCTGAATCTTTCACTTAGCTTAATGTTTTTGAGGTTAACCCATAGTGTAGTATATCAGTAGCTTGTTACTTTTTATTATCAAATAGTTCATTGAATGAATATACTAAATTCTGTTTATCTACACACCAATTGATGAATATATTTAGGATTTTTCCAGCTTCTGGTTATTATGAATAATAAAGCAGCTATGAACAATTGCATATATGTCTTTATGTGGACATATGCTCTCATTTCTCTTGGGTAGATCCTATGAGTGGAATTGCTGGGTCATATAATAAATTTATGTTTAATGTTTAAAAAACTAACAAACTGTTTTCCAATGTGGCTACACCATTTACTATTCCCACCAGCAATCATGTATCTGCGGCTCTGTTGTTAGTTCCATATAGATTTATAATTGTTATATTTTCCTGATATTTAGACCCTTTATAATTATGAAACTTCCTTCTTTGTCTCTTACAATATTTTTGTCTTAAATTGTATAATTTAGTTATAACCTCTCTTACTATTACTGTTTGCACAGTATATCTTTTCTTATCCTTTGGATGCTCTCCATTTACTGGATATGCATGTTGCCTCAGTGAGAATTATGCTTTCCCCAACCATAACCAAGCAACACATGGGTGCCATTAACTCCAGCTCATAGGAAAAATGCCCCAGGAAAAGAAGGCAATGCAAGGCCAGGGGTGGGGACAGAGCAGCAGAAAGGCTGAGAGAGAAGGGGGCTCACCTTCTGGCATCTGGCCTCTAGGATGGGCTTTCTTTTTCTCAGGGTTCAGTGGAGGATTGCAGCAGGAGAGGTGACAACTACTTTGATGCTCTCTGTCACACATATCTTGATGAAGAAGTGGGATACTGAAGTCACCTTATATATGTGACTTATACAGTCCACTGGTACCCACATTTTATCACTTTGAGTGAAGTGTGTAAACCTCACTCCTATTTAGGTCATTTTATCTTCAAATAACAATGTTCTTCTTGAGTATCAGATGATTTTATAATTTTTGTTTTAATCATCAAATATTACTTTTAAAACTCATGAGGAAAAAGTCTACTTAGGTATCCATATTTATGTTCTATTATTCCTTTCTCCTTCATAACACTAAGATTTTCTCTGCTATTTCAAGAATTTCTTTTATTTTTTTATTTTTAAATGATTTTTAAAAGATTTTATTTATTTATTTTTAGAGGGGAAGGGAAGGAGAGAGGGAGACAAATATCAATGTATGGTTGCCTCTCATGTGTCCCCTGCTGGGAACTGTCCTGCAATCCAGGCATATGCCCTGACTGGGAATTGAACCACGATCTTTTGGTTCACAGGCCCATGCTCAATCCACTGAGCTACACTGCCAGGTCAAGAATTTCTTTTAAAGTAGGTCCGATACTGACAAATTCTTTTAGTTTCCCTTCATCTGCAAATGTCTTTATTTCCCCCTTTTCTTAAAGGATAATTTTTCTGGATACAGAAGTTGTGGTTGACAGGGTTTTCCTTTTTTTCTATTTGAAAAAAGTGATTCAATTTCTTTCTGCTCTCCATAAATTCAGATAAAAATTCACTGTCATTCAAATTTGTGTTACCCTGTAGGTAATACATTGCTTCTCCCTGGTTGCTTTTAAGATTCTTTTTTTTTTTTTGGCTTTCATAATTTTCTTTTAACCAACTTTTAGAATCCTCCTTTGGTTGTCTCATATTATTTCCAAGGTTTAGAGTTGTGTTTAGCAGGGAAGAGCAAGGACAAACTGACCTATGCTGTCTTGTCTGAATCAAAAATCTCACATTTTTAAAAACTAAAAGGTTGCAATATTTACCATAACTATTGTGTTACCTGTGAGGTGTGTTCCACAAGCTAAAAGGCTAGCATCTTAGCACATATATTACTAGTGGCTGCATTTTGCGGAGGGCCATAGGATAAGCAAGCACTGTTGGAAAAAGATTAGGAGTGATTGTGGTCATGAGGCATCCAGTGGTTCAGTCTGGTTGCCAGCCTCTTTCTAAAAAGGGGAACTGTCTTTCAGGAGCAGGTGCCAAGCTTCCTCCAGCATGCATGTTGGTCATTAGGAACCACCTGTTTTCTGGATCCTCTGGGAGTGATAGCCAGAGCATGGAGTCTAGAAATATGCAAATGCATGCAGGGGTATCACACATTTTTAGCCCAATTTGTGAACTAATGTGCAGGCCTTTAAGATATAAATTTAAACAATTTTTTGGTAATATCAAAAGAGAGTAAATAGCAAATAGTTTTTTTTAAAAAAGGAAAAATATTCCTACCTGTTCTGAGGGCATTTCACCAAATAATGTCTCGCTGTTAAAGGAAAAAGAAATAGAAGACAGTAAATAGATGCTACTTTAGATATATATGCTCCAGGAATTAACAGGAGACATAGGTGCCCAAGTGTTGACCAGGTGTTGGTTCAAGCCACTTCTCAAGACTTTCATACTTCTCTTTGGATGAGTACAGCAGAGTCAGAGCATGGATACCTCAGGGATTTGATATTCTTCCACACCTGTATCAAGCCAGGCATGAAGCCAGACACCCAGACTTCCTGGTTACCTTACCCAAAACATTGTGGGTTTTTTTGTTTTGTTTTGTTTTGTTTTGTTTTGCTTTGTTTTGCTAGGTTGAGTTGTCTTCTAGCTTGAAGGGTCCAGGAGTAACAGTCACCCAACTTACCAGCTTGGCCTTAATGATGAAAAAGCCTTCTTGGGGTCACCTGTTTCCACTTAAGATGTTCTTCTCTATAAAATGGGTTTCCATTCCCTGATCAATGCTCTTCCAGAACTAACAGAGATCCCTGGATAATAGTCTTAGGGCAAGATATCTACTACAGTAGCTCTCCTTGAGAAAAACAAGATTCTACTTGTAGAGGAAATACAAGAATACCTAGGCAGTTATCCTAACAAGTGCTCAATCTAACCTCACAGATGAGTTCATCTCAAATAGAAGTAGAACTGAAGCAGCCACAGGGCCTTGGGGTTGTGTGATAGATTGTGTGATCACACCTCCCTCTATCTTTCCACATGTATGTGTAACACCCTCCCATACTGACTCTGGGCTTGGCCACATGGCATGCTGTGATCAATGAAACATTAGCCAAGCAGAGACATAAAAGGCCCCTGTGTCCTGAGGTTTGCGCACACATGCTCACTCGCCCTCTTCTCTCTCTCTCCCTCTTCCCTTCTCCTCTCAAACCCTGCCCTGCACTGCCCTCCACTATCCTCCCCTTACCCCCTCCCTCCTCCTCCTCCTCTTCTTCTTCCCTCCCTCCCTCTATCCCTCTGTTCTTGCAGGGAATTCTTCTGCTACCATAAGCCTGGTTAGCCTACTGGAAGATGAGACCACATAGAACAGCTGCAAGTCATCTCAGCTGAGGCCCTAAAGCAGGCCCCAGATGATCAACCACTGAACTGAAGCTGCATGACTGTTTCCAGTTGAGCCCAGAACAGCTCAGCTAAGCCCAGCCCAAATAGCTGGTCTGCAAAATTGTGAGCAAATAAAATGTTGTTTTAAATTACACATTTGGAGTGATCTGTCAAGAAGGAGACCAATTCAGGTTCCAGACCAGGATGAGAGAATCTCAGCTTTCAAGGGGGCTTTTTCAGGTTTATCTGGCTCAACTGCCTCTTAGTGCCTAAACTCTCTCTCTATTTCATTTACAGTATTCCATTTCAATACTAGGTGTCACATAGTTTATAGATACAACAATAATAAGGTCACAGTTAGTATTATTGAGAACTCCATAAATTCTTGGCACTATTCTAAGCATATTATATAGATTGGTGCTTTGTATACCCTGGGGCTTGCAGACCCTAGGCATTCTTAGAAAGGGCAGTTTTAAGGAAAACTATTTCTAGATTCTCACCTTTCCTAACAATTCTTTCCCCTGAAGCATACCTGAGGCCAGGCTCTATTCCTTTCCTCCCTCCCCTGCCACATCACCCTTTTCACTTCAGTCCAGGCATAGCCCTCACCTACCCTGACTTATACTGATACTGTAGAGACCTGTTCTGGGGACAAAAACTAGTGGGCATCAAACAAGAGATGATTGGAAATATTGTTGCCAGTGTTGAGGAAATGAATGACATGCCTGGGCCACTAAACCTTTCACTAGGAGGACGTTTCCATTATTTTGCTTTCAAGAGGGACTGAATAATGACCTAGTCCAGTTGTCAGCTGGTAGAGTATTAAAAATCATTTTCCATGATAAATCACTATGACTTTTGACTTATAACTGGAAGCAGTTTGAAGTACTGAGTGGCATAAGAATACTTCATCCAGAACTTTGGGCCATGTTGAAGGCATAGATAGATACACTTTGCCTCCTCCCACAACAACAACAAAAAAGGACAACAACAAATTTAAAAACAAAAAACACCCAGAACTGCCAGAAAGTTGAATTGTATGGAAGTCCAACAACCAAGGAGTTAAAGAGAAACATTCATTCAGACTGGTAGGAGGGGCAGAGAAGACACACAGCAAGGCAGCAGCTGGTGGTCCCACATTTGCATGCAGATAACCAGGAGGAACAACTGGGCAGTGGGACAGACCAAGCAACTCAGGGTTCCAGTAAGGGAAAAGAAGCCTCAACACCTCTGACTGAAAAAACCTGTGGGGGTTGAAGAAACTCCCAGCCTCACAGGAGAGTTCATTGGAGAGACTCACAGGGTCTTAGAATGTATACAAACCCACCCACTCAGAAATCAGCACCAGAAGGGCCCAATTTGATTGTGGGTAGCAGAGGAAGTGACTGAAAGTGGCCTGAGAGCCAAGCAAGTGACATTGTTCCTTACCAGACCTCTCCCCCACAGACAGCACCAAAACACAGCAAAATGGGTTGCCCTGTCCTGGTGAATACCTAAGGCTCCATCCCTTACAATGTTTCAGGTGTGCCAAGACAAAGAAATAAGGCCCAAATGAAGGAACAGATCAAAATTTCAAAATACAACTAAGTGACAAACAAAGAGCCAACCTATCAGATGCAGAGTTCAAAACACTGGTAATCAAGATGCTCACAGAAATGGTTGAGTATGGTCACAAAATGGAGGAAAAAGTGAAGGCTATGCAAACTGAAATGAAGGAAAATGTACAGAGAACCAACAGTGACAGGAAGGAAACCGGGACTCAAATCAACAATTTGGAGCAGAAGATAAACACATGAGAAAAAAATTGGGACAACTATAATAGCATAATCAATAAAATGTACTTTAAAAAAAGAAAACTTCATCCATCCCTTCCTCTTTTTATACTGAACGAGATGTTTCAGAGCTAGTATCTATTACAAAAATAGGAACAAAACTGAGGCTGAAATCTATCACTAACCAAATTTATACAAGTGTATATGAAGTAAAATAAAAATCCATTTTAGTCCTGGCTGGTGTAGCTCAGTGGATTGAGCGTGAGCCTGTGAACCAAAAGATCACAGTTCGAATTCCCAGTCAGGGCACATGCCTGCATTGCAGGCCAGTTCCCAGCAAGGGACACACAAGAGGCAACCATACATCATTGATATTTCTCTCCCTCTCTCCCTCTCTCCTTCCTTTCCCCTCTAAAGATAAATAAATAAAATGTTTTAAAAAATCCATTGTAATAAAATACATTTCTAATAAAATACATTTCTAATAACATTTTACTTCTTATGGTTATTAATTATTTATCTAAATTTTGTATGCATGTGGTTTTGATTAATTTTAAACTCATTTTTCAAATATTACTCATTGTTCAATATTGATACTTAATCCAGAAAAAATGCAAAACCTAGAGACATATGAAATAAGAAAATAAAAATTTGAATTTAAATTTTATACACATTATTTCACAGAGCATTATAACAGGGTGATTAATAATGGACTTTCAAAACAAAAAAAAATGTACTAAAGTAGGATAAAATTTTGTTAG
Source organism: Anoura caudifer (assembly GCA_004027475.1). Classification (NCBI taxonomy): domain Eukaryota; kingdom Metazoa; phylum Chordata; class Mammalia; order Chiroptera; family Phyllostomidae; genus Anoura; species Anoura caudifer. The sequence goes on from PVKU01003125.1 coordinate 103,931, forward strand.
GTAAGTGAATTGAATATAAAAGCTCAAGACTTCTAACCAAGATGGGGGCATAGGTAGATACACTTTGCTTCCTCACACAACCAAAGAAGGACAACAACAACTTTAAAAACAAAAAGCAACCAGAACTGCCAGAAAATCTAATTGTTTGGAAGTCTGACAACCAAGGAGTTAAAGAAGGAGCAGTCATCCAGACCAGTGGGAGTGGAGATGGGCAGCGGGGGTGGAGAGGACTGAGGCTAGGTGGTGGCTGGCAGACCTGGTGAAGCAGCAGCTGGCAGAGTGGGTGGTTCCATATTTGCATGCAGATAAACCGGGATGAACTGGGGAGCAAGACAGATTGCACAACCCAGGGTACCAGCATGGGGAAATAAAGCCTCAAAACCTCTGACTCAAAAAAACCTGTGGAGGTTGTAGCAGTGGGAAAAACTCCCAGCCTCACAGAAGATTTCGCTGGAGAGGCACACAGGGTCCTAGAACATACATAAACCCACCCACCTGGGAATTAGCACCAGAAGAGCCCAATTTGCTTGTGGACACAGAAGGAAGTGACTGAAAGCCAGCCGAGAACTAAGCAACTGGCACTGTTCCCTCTCTAACCCCTTCCCCACATACAGCACCACAACGCAGTGAGGTGCTGATGATGAATGCCTAAGGATCTGTCCCTTACTACATAACAGGCAAACTGAACCAAAAAAAGAAAAGGCCCAAATGAAAGAACAGATCAAAGCTCCAGTAAAAATCACAACTAAGCAACAAAGAGATAGCTAACCTATCAGATGCACAGTTCAAAACACTGATAATCAGGATCTTCATAGAACTGGTTGAGTTTGGTTGCAAAATAGAGGAAAAAGTGAAAGGCTATGAAAAAATGAAATAAAGAAAAATATACAGGGAGCCAACAATGAAGGGAAGGAAACTAAGACTCAAATCAACGGTTTGGACCAGAAGGAAGAAAGAAACATTCAACCAGAACAGAATCAAGAAACAAGAATTCAAAGAAATAAGGAGAGGCTTAGGAACCTCCAGGACAACTTTAAATGTTCCAACATCTGAGTCATAGGGGTGCCAGAAGGAGAAGAGGAAGAGCAACAAATTGAAAACTTATTTGAAAACATAATGAAGGAGAACTTTCCTAAACTGGTAAAGGACATAGACTTCCAGGAAGTCCAGGAAGCTCAGAGAGTCCCAAAGAAGTTGGACCCAAGGAAGCACACTCCAATGCACATCATAATTACATTACTCAAGATTAAAGATAAGGAGAGAATCTTAAAAGCAGCAAGAGAAAATGAGACAGTTACCTACAGAGGAGTTCCCATTAGACCATCAGCTGATTTCTCAAAAGAAATCTTGCAGGCAAGAAGCAGATAGAAAGTATTCAAAATAATGAAAGGCAAGAATCTACATCCAAGATTGCTCTATCCAGAAAAGCTATCATTTAGAATGGGAGGACACATGAAGTGCTTCCCAGAAAACATGAAGTTAAAGGAGTTCATCATCACAAAGCCCTTATTATATGAAATGTTAAAGGGACTTATCTAAGAAGATCAAAACTATGAACAGTAAAATAACAACAAACTCACAACTATCAACAACTGAATATAAAAAAAACAAAAATGAACTAAGCAAACAACTCGAACAGGAAGAGAATCACAGGAATGGAGATCACATGGAGGGTTATTAGTGGGGAAGGAGAGGGAGAGATGGGAGAAAAGGTACAGGGAATAAGTAGTATAAATGGCAGGTAGAAAATAGAGGAATTTAAGAATAGTATAGGAAATGGAGAAGCCAAAGAACTTATATGTACGACCCATGGACATGAAGTAAGGTGGGGGAATGTGGGTGGGAGGGGGTGTGCAGGGCAGAGGGGAATAAAGGGAGGGAAATGGGACAACTGTAATAGCATAATCAATAAAAGATATTAAAAAATAAAAGCTCTAGGAGAAAAAGGAACAATATGAAATTTTTAACAGCTAATGATTGTTTATGAAGTCTTTTTAAATTACTAGAGGTAGTTATTGAAATCATGACACTTGGATGTACAAGGAAGATTTAACCATTTCATTTTAAGATGTCAATATTTGAGATGCTCTGGAAATTACAACATTTGCCACAATTTACATTGATGATGAAAAAGTTTAGATGTCAACAAGACACATTCAAATATATACAGTTTTTTAAATGATTTAGGAACTATGCAAGCAAACATGTTTGGGACCACAGCTTTGTACTCTAATATTCACAATCATCTTGCCATCACACCTGTTTTACAGCTGGACATGAGGTACAGAGAGGTCAACCACCTTGCCCAAGGTCACACAGCTAGTGTTAGGGGCTGAGCTATGCCTTTCCAAAACTAATATCTCAGAATGTGACTATATTTGAAGATAGGGACTTTAAAAATGTGATTAAGTTAAAATTGGTCCTGATCCAATATGACTGCTGTCCTTAAGAGAAGAGGCTGGGAAGGAAACATGCACAGAGCAGACCACAGAAGACGATGGCCACCTATAAGCTTGGCACTGGCAGCCTGAGCAACTAACACAATTGGGACAGGAGAAAACTGACTCCAGAGCCCTCGTGTAACTGCTCCTCACTGTTTCCAGAGACAGTGGGCAGCTGGGGGTAGGGTACCAACAGATAAAGAAACTGAGACTCACAGAGAAATGCTGACCCACTGTGCCACAGGTGGCACAGAGCAGAGCTGGGACTGGGCCCTACAGAATGCCTTGCACTGGCTGTCCTGTGTTTGGGGAAGTCCACTAGAGCAGCAGTGATGTGAGCAGCCTAGAGATCAGGAACCCAGGGAGAAGCAGAGGGGTTCCTGTAATAGTTGGCCTTGGGGACTGGCTCAGAAGGACCATGACCCTGGTAAGAGTAGTTAGGGCCAGACACAGGAGATGCACCTCCACCAACCCTTGCTTCTAAGTTCTCAACTAGGTGAATGTAGGGCCTGTGTCCCTTTAAAAGACTGCCCAAGGGGCCAAAAGTGATCCTGAACACCAAAGATGAGACTTTCAGGCATCTGAGCCATAGACCTCAACCACAATCCCCCTTAAATACACACAGTATAATCAGTGCTGATTACATATATGTGTTAACCTGTTTTAGCTTAGGCTCCCCCGGAAGCAGAGCCTGTAAGATCAAGGTTCAAGTGCATGCCTTTGTGGGAGGTGATCCCAGTGAACCCACTGGAGAGTGGGGAGATGAGACCAGGAGGAGAAAGCCTATGAAGGGGTGATCCTGGAGCTAGTGTTCACCATGGCCCATAACCTGGCACCTAGTGCACTTGACTCCAAAGTCCCCAGCTCCAAGCGAGGCAACCATTCTGCACAGAAATGAAAATGTGGGATGTAGTTCCATTTAATGGTGATCTTTTGATCCTCAGGACTTTGAAGACTCTAAAAGGAAGAACTGTTGTTCTCATCTCCCCTGAAAGAAATATACCCGTGAGCCCCAGGCCCTGGGCCACACTTTCTCAGCCTCCTCAGCTGTGGCCACACTGCTCCTAGTCTCCACCACACAGCCAACCTCCCAGGTAGCATGTCTAGAAAGCTTTCTCATCTCCACCTGGGCCTGTCCTTGTCATCACAACCACTCCCAATAGCTGATATGGGTGGCAGCAGACTTGTAGCAGTGTTGGGGCATCCAATGGTGGCTGACCTTCCCAGACCATCTCCGCTCTCCACCCCACCTGCAGACTCTCAGGCCTTGCAGTGACACTGAGATAAGACCTGTGGATATTTCTGCTCTGTTTACTTGAATGTTCTGCACTCATGGTGAGCACTGTGGCAGCCCAGCACAGGGCCCTAGGCATTTGCATAACCCTGGCCTCCTCCAGCCTCAGTACAGGCAGGGAGCCCTGCAGCCTGGGGGGACAGACAGAACCTGTGTGTGCCTTTCTTCCTGCCAGCCCTTTCCTTTCCCAAGTAGCAGGCTCCTACCATGCCATGCTCAGGAGCCCACCTCCCTTCTGGAAGCATCCTGTCCCAGCAATGTTCCTAGGCCAGCACAGTTACAAGGACAGGTGGGACTGTCTCTCTGGGTCACCAAGTGGAAAGCTGAGGAAAGCTTAAGAACTAAGCTTTTTACCTCCTATTCTCTTGGTATGAAGAGCCACTTTGTGACCATAGCCATTCAGTGAAAAGCACCAGCACATAAAGTTGTGTATCTGAAGTCATGCTGTCCTACATGGAGTCATGAACCCCGGTGGCTACCAGGCACTGAAAATGTGACTAGTCCAAAATGAGATGCTGCAAGTGAGATCATGCTGTTTTTCAGCTTTAGGGTGAAAAGGGGAATGTAAAATATGTCATCCATAATCTTTATATTGTTACTTATTGAAATGATATTTTGTATATATTGGCTCAAATCAAATAAAATTAATTTCCCCTGTTTCTTTATACCTTTTTACATGTAATGCTAAAAAAAATGTCCAGTTACACACATGCCTCTCATTCCAGATGTTTCATGTGCCCTGGCGGTAGGAATGGCTGATCCCACAGTCCTTGTGACCTTGCAGAAGGGTGCCACCTGGAAAGGAGAACAGCTGTGGAAGAAGGTGTTCCCTGGAGCCATCAACACCCAGGACTGGCTACCACACAGCACCCGGAAGAGTGTTCCCAATAGCTCTGTGAGGTAAGAGGATCTCTCATTCCCATCCTACCTGTGGCCTGAGAAGCCAGGCTTTGTAAGTGCAGGAGCTTGAATCCAGGCTCGAGGTTCAGCACTGTTTATTCAGCTCCTGTGTGTGTGTGTGGTGGGGGGGGGGTGGAACAAGTCCCCACAATAAAGGCAGCAGAGCCAGTGAGCCTGTCCACATGCTCTGCAAACAAGATATCACAGAAGTTCCTGGAGAGGAGAGCTCGTGCTTGGGTAGCCAAGTGTCTGACACCAGGATGGTGAGCTCTCCATCTTCTCAAAGCCCAGGAGTCACCCTTCTATTCATCCATAGACACTCTGGTCTGAGTTTTGCATTTGCAGCCTCACCCCATGCACATGCCTGTGAGTGGGAGAGAGCTCCCCAGCTCCATCTTTCTCGTAGCTGTGGGAGAAAAGATTGCAGGCCTTTTGATCCTATGGCCATGGAGGAGCAGCTGAGAGCAAACTGAGGCAGGGGGCTGTGGCTGTCTTGCAGGTCCTAGGAAGGGCTGGCCCTGGTACTAAAACAAACCACACGGAATCCAAGTGAACACGGAGCATAGAGACAAAGGGGTTGGGCTGCTCCTATGTGGTTCTAGTGTGCCTTCAAAACTGTAATTTTAAAAGCTTAGATACAGAAGGTTGACAGATTTTTGGGGCCATCCCAAAGTTGTGAGACTAGACTAATTTCCCAATAAGGAAAGACCTTTGGAAATCAGTGTGCTTGGGGAACTACTAGAATAACCTGGGGTTAAGTCCTGGGCCACCAGGGCTGGTGTTTTCAGGTGACTCCTAGCAGCAAAGGTGTTGGTAACCGTCCTGCCTAGTTTCAGGAGCTGTAAGCCCCCCATGGCTAAGGCTGAGTGGGTGACCTTCAGACCATAAGCCACTAAGGAGACAAGACTTATCTCCCTGGCAGGAGCACTGCTTCTGCTCCATTTACTTCATCCATAACTGGCCCCCAATGCTTGATCAGTTAGCCAATGACGGGTAAAAGTCCCCAAGGGGGGAACAACCTAAGACAGGCATGATCATGTAGAGGCACCAAGGAAGGACTTGGGGGGCTAAAGTAAAAGGAGGTGATGGACCCTCAACTTTTACATAGCCTGAGTCCTCATTCTGTCTGCAAGAAGCCTCATAATCTCTTGGCTGCCTTACCTCCCCTGCCTGACTTAAGCCTGAAACAATGCTGGTACTGCCCTGTGCTGGAAAGGGCAGGTTCCCTAGGGCGATCAGGCCTAAGAAAGAATATGTAAAAACCTGTGAAACCTGCTTTGTTTAGAATGCTCTCAATTAAATGAGGGTCCAAGCAAGAAGTGAGTTTGTTCCTTAAAGTTTTATTGCTCTTTAGCTATCTGACCCTGACTAAAAATAGGTCCTCAGAATTCTTTGTATGTTATCTATTATTTGATCCTTACTGCCTGACAATAATTAATGAGCCTGTATTCCTGTGCAAAATGAACCCAATAAAAGCCCATTGAGGAAAAGGCTCTTGGCCCTTCTCCTTTGAGAGATCAACCATCTTTCCTCCACAAGCCAACCGTGTCTTGGTAGACTTATTTTCATCTGTGGCAGCTGGGGGGGCCCTGTGGGCAGAGCCTCCCCCGCCCCCCACAAAGGCCCTGGGATGCAGTTCCAGGCTGCTGGCACTAATAAAAAACAAAGACAGAATCACAATTTGGGAGGGGAGAAGAAAACATCTTTGTGCTTGTCAAGCAACACAAGGATGCCATTAACTCCAGCTCATGGGAACAATGGGTATCCCTGGAAATGGCAATGCAAGGCCAGGGCTGAGGGCAGAGCAACAGGAAGGTGGAGAGCAAAGGGGGCTCACCCTCTGGTGCCTAGCTTCTGGGATGGGCTTTCTTTATCTCACGTTTCAATGGGGGAATTGCAGCAGGAGAGGTGACAGTTACTCTGATGTCCCCTTTCAGACAGATACAGATATTATTAGAGGGAATAGGAGAACTGGTACTGGGCTTACCTCTGCTTTCCACGTGTATGTGAGCAGCCTGAGAACCTGAGGCTCTTTGGCTCCCACACAGGCAGCAGGGGCTGGCTTTTCTGTGGTCAGGATGCAAAAGACCTGCCAAACCCACTCTTGCATAGTAACCTCAGAAACCATCAATATTACAAGGGGGTCTTGTAATTGGTTCTTGCTGTTGGTTCCTAGTAAGGCTTGGGCCCTCCACATGCCAAGCACTATTCTATGTACTTTATATGGTTTTAATCAAGATGAAATAAGTTTGTTGTGATGCATTAAGTGTACGAATATGCTACATTTGAATTATAAGAGTGCTGTTAGTTTTTATTTGGACATATGTGGTTTGACCCACAAATGCATGACTGACCCAGTGAGAGCCATGACCTCCCACAGCTAACCAATAAAAGGAGCAGCCTCCTGGGGTAGAGCCCAAATAAGACATGTGCCCTGTCCTAGCTCTTACTCTGGTACCTGCTGGAATGTGCCACTTTGGAATCACTGCCATGACCTCCCCCTGCTTGGGCACAAATGGTGCAGCGCTCCCAGGGAACTAGTTGCTTGCCTGGAGAATGCCAGAGCACCACCAGCTCTCATGGCCCAAAGTGGTCACAATTATATCCTGGCCATCTGAAGGATTGGAGTATATCCCTCATTCATCCCGAGCTGGGAGCTTCCTACTGGGTCAGTCAGTATGGAAAGACAGCAACCAAGTTTTCCTTGCGTGGTGGTTTAAAGGTGACCACAAAATCTTTGATACTTTTCCTCCAAAGAGGTGGACTCTCCTCCCTTCCGCTGAGTCTGGGCTGCCATCATGACTTGCTTTCCCCAATAGAATGTGGCAGAGTGACACTGTGCCAGGGTCCAGGCTAGGCATGCCCTTGGGGCCCGGAGTTACCAAGTAGGGTAGTCTGGACACCCACCCTGCTGGTGAGACCAGAGGGAGAGACAGAGAGAGACAGAGAGCAATGTTATTGGCCCTGCTGTGCCATGTGTGTCAGAGGTGGGACCCAGAGCTGAGAGTGGCACCATCCTGGATCTTAGCCCCATTCCACTTTAGATGACTGAGGTCACATGGAAACTCCAGGTGACTACCAGCAGCACCACCTAGCTGAGCCCAGATCAGATTGCAGAATCTTGAGGAAATAATGTTTAAAGCCACTGTGTTTGGGATGGTTTCTTATGCAGCAACAGATATCTGCAATATTTGGGGATTAGCAATGTGTGTGCTCTGGGTAAGAGCTTACTCAATGACAAGAAAGGCAGCTGCTCAAAGTTACATCTTCAGAACCAATCTGAAACAAGATCATACTTATTAGATCCCCTCCCTCCATTCAAATCACTTTGTTGTTTTTGTATTTCACTGAGAAAACCAGTTGTGAAGGGTCCTATAATCCAGGCCTCAATGGAGGTTTAGGGCTCCTCACTGCAACTCTACCTACAAACCCGTTCCTGAAACTACACAAATTCTGAGCCAGGGGCTGCTGTCCAGAGCATCACAAAGGTGTCTGCACTCTCCCACACCTGCCCGCAATGGGGACAGGACTACATGAGGACTGCTTCTGTGGAAATTCTGCAGAGGACACACACGGTTTGGAACTGGAAGTGACAGTATTGGGGGTTCTGTACAACATGTGAGCAATTCACCTGTGGTCTGCATGCCCCTACTTTCTCAGCTGTGAAAAGGGGACCTAATAAAATGGCTTCCATGCCAAAGAGAGGATTAGGAGGAAACAGAGCTCTACTGGGCCTATCCCTAGGGGTTTCTGGAGGCCCAATTTCCTCCAACTAAAGGAATGGAGCATCAGACCTGGGAAAAACCTTCTCAAAGTCCAAGGCCCACCCCACCCCCAGGACAATTGGATTAGAGATATTGCCTTCTCTAAAATTCAACATTCAAAAGAAGAGACTTAATACTAAATGTTTTATTGTGTTATAAATTACTTTACATTTATTTCTCCTTTATATTGGGTTGGCCAAATAATTCATTTAGTTTTTCCTATATGATGGCTCTTTTTCTGTATGATGACTCTAGTAGTGCTTAGCTGTCTTTAACTTCATTTGAAACAATTTTGTTAAGATTGTATTGTGGCAGCTGTCATATCAGCATGCATTTTTAAAACACTTATCAAAATTGGTGAATTTTTGTGCAGTCATTTTAATATTAAAAATGAAAGAAAATATGCAACATTTCTGGTACATTATGCTTTATTATTTCAAGAAAGATAAAAATGCAACTGAAATGCAAAAAAAAAAAGATTTGTGCAGTATATGGAGAAGGTGCTGTGACTGATCAAATGTGTCAAAAGTGGTTTGTGAAGTTTCTTGGTACTACTGATATTTTGGCCAAATAATTCTTTGCTGTGGGGCTGTCTTATGCATTGGAAGATGTTTAGCAGCACCCCTGGCCTCTATCCACTAGAAGCCAATAGTAAGAGATAGATGACATACTCAGAATATCCAAATCAATAAGATTTTGGTGAAAATGAAAAATGTGTCTTTTATTTTACAGAAAAAATCTAAACAGACCTTTTGGCCAACCCAATGTTATAGTTACAGCATTAGATTGATTTTTCTGGCTACAGGTAGCATATCTTATCTATGACTTTCATTTCAAAATAGCAATGGGATCATTTCAATATATTTGCTGTAAAAGGGAGTGCTGGGTAACATAAAGTTACAAAGAACTTGCTCTAAGGTCTTGCTACTCCAAGTGTGACCCCAAACTAGCAGTGGTGACACCACTTGGGATCTGAGTAGAAATTCAGACTCTCAGACCTGCTCAGACAAACCAAATCAGAACCTATGTTTGAACAAGTTCCCAGGTGAATGAGCTGCTCCTGAGGGTTGGGACAGTGTGCTGCTTGAAGGGGTCTGGTGAGGGCGAATACTGAGCCACCATTCACACTCACTCTCTGAGCCCATGAAGTGACTGGGGCCTACGGCCTGGCTGCTAAAGCTCCATGGGACAGAGCCTGTCCTGCCAGGGCTACAGGATGCCAGCCTGCTAGAGGCAGCTACATACACCCAGAACCAAGTTGCCAAGGGGCTGTAGAAGCTATGAACTGCTATTTGGAAAGGACCTCAGCAACAACAACCATGGAAGGCTGAAGGAAAATTCCTTGGCAAGGGAAGCCCCCAGAGGGCTGAGATTTCCTTGAATAGAAACGTGGTCCTGGCTGGTGTAGCTCAGTGGATTGAGTGCAGGCTGTGAAACAAAGGGTTGCCAGTTCGATTCCCAGTCAGAGCACGTTCCTGAGCTGTAGGCCAGGTCCCCAGTGGGGCCACGTGAGAGGCAACCACACATTGATGTTTCTCTCCCTCTCTGTCTCCCTCCCTTCCCTTCTCTCTAAAAATAAATAAATAAAATCTTAAAAAAAAAAAAAGAAATGTGGGGGGCTAGGAAGCAGGCTGGTTCAGGCTTGAGTACTCCCTTTTTCAAGACTTTCTCAAACTCCTCATCTTTGTGGTCTGTCAAATGGGAGTGATCTGGGCTATGATCCCGGACTGGTGGTGAGGATTACATGAGAACAGAATGTTGAGGAGCCACCGAGGGGTCTGGCCCACAGCAGCTGTTCAGGCAAAGCTCTGGGCAGCTCAGCAGGGCTTTGGGCACTGAGCACAGGAGGCCATCTGGAGCCCACTCAGTGGGGACAGATGAGGGCAGCTAGGAGCTGGGTTCTGAGTGGCTGTGGGTGAGGCCTGCCCCTATCTGCCTTTGGATGCTTTGGGGGAGAAGGTCATCTCCTGAACTGCCTTGCTTTGTTCTCCTCGTCCTACCTAAGCACTAACATAGCCTGCACTTCATAGCATATTCTCTATCATGCCCCTGAGCCCAGGCAGACATGTTGTCTTTAGAGCAAAACAAACTTGGAGACTAACTGTGCGGCTTCCCAACTCCCACAGATGGGAACCAAACAGCTAGAAACCAAAACCATTTGCCCACCATTTGTTGAGCAGCTCTCATGAGCCAAACTGCAAGAGAATGAATTGGACACATGGTCCCTGCCTCATACACTGTTCTCTTGAAGGGGCACGTGCAACATGGGACATGAGCTCTCAGAAGGAGTCAAGTGTTTCAGGCAGGTGGAAAGCTCAGGAATTGCTGCTGTGGGGGCAGATACCATGGAGGACAGCTCTCAGAGCACACTGCAGAGTCACACATGGAGCCTGGTGGAAAGTGCACAGGCTGGGGAGGGGAAGGATCTGGCTACTACCCTCACTCCATCTACAGGTGCTCAGTGTTCTGAGTGTTCAGGGAAACCTCTCTGGATCCCTGTCCACCCTTCTCCACCATGCTCAGGACCCTGCGGGCTGACTTCTAGGCACTTCTGTGAATTCTGGTTGGTGGGACTGAAGCAACAGCAGAACATCTGGAGGAGGGGATAGGGAAGGGCTGAGGAATATATGCTGCTGGCTACTTCCCTGCCGCCTCCTGGTTTATCATTGCCTAAGTCCCTCTTCTAAGGTTCCTCCTGGTAACACTTCTCCCACAGCTGCAGTTATTACAAGTTCCAGGAACCTCTCCTCCCCTTGTCCCCCAAGGTCTAGGGTGGAAACAGCTTCCCACAGGTGCTGGTCCATGAGTACCTGCCCCTCCCACTCTCCCTGGTTCCCTTAACCCTGCTTGAACCTCTGAGGAGAGTCCCCTCTGGAAACACTGCTCAGTTTCCCTGTTTGATTGTCCCCTTAAGCTGTGACCACCGAATCTAATTCTTCCTAACTTTATGACCTTGGGCTAAGAGTAATTATGTGTAACTCTAACTATGTATCATCATAAATACAAGACATTTACAAGGAGCCAGAATGTGTTAAGGGTTTCTGGGTTTTTTTTGTTTGTTTGTTTGTTTTGTTTTTAAACCTAATCCTCACAACAATCTTATGAGGCTGGTATATTACTGTTTTCTCCATTATTAGATGGGAAAGGTAGGGCAAGGTGGGTAAGTCATCAGCTGGTAAGTGAAGAGTCATTGTTTGAACCAAAATGGTATGATGTTCAAGCCCAGTTCTGACCCAGATCTTCTTGGGGAGCTACAGGGTTCTCATCTGTTTCAGAAATTCTGAAAGGGGTTGCAGGGTGGGTTGCTCAGAAGAAATGTACAGGAGCTGGTGGAAATGTGACATTGGGGCTTGCTGAGAGGAGGGCTAGACACAGAAAGCAGATAGCAATTATGGGGAGAAAATGAGTCACTAAGAAGAAAGAGTAAAGTGAGAAGGGAAAGGGCAGTCTAGGGGAACAGGGACACCAACAAGAACAAGGGAACCCTCAGACAAGTTGGGAAGAAAGGGAAGAGAAAAGCTCTCTAATCATCCCGCCTGCTTGCCAGGTACACCACAGGTCACTACACTTAAATTACAAACACTCCAACAAAACTCAATCTAAGTAAGGTGGTGTCAATCCCACTGAATTTCATAATGAGGAATCTGAAGTTCAAAGTGGCTAAGGAAAGTTTCTAAAAACTCAGTCTCAAGTGGCAGAGCCAGAATCAAACCCAGGTTAATCTGACCCATAGCCTCTTCTGGGAGAATGGCAGAGGTAAGGGCCCTTAAAACAGAAGAAGGAAGAAGGGGATTTAAGAAAAAAGAAGATTTACAAGATAACAGTGATCACAGTTGATTTCAGCAGAGTGCAAGGGAGGCACATCTTGCTCACTTGGCTGGCCAATCACAGGTACATAATTCCTGACTCATGCTGTCTTTTTCAACCAAGATGACACTTCACCCAGAGTTCTTCCACTATCCATAGTTTGGCTGTGCTCCCATTCCAGACATGAGCATTTTGTTATCTTACCTCTGGACTTCCTCTTGCTAAACACAGACTGCCAGACAATGGTCAGGGTGAAGAGCAGAACGCTGAGGATCCCGACGCAGCACACGAGCACAGCATACACATAGAGATCTGAAAGCAAGGACACTGCAGTGATTACTGAGATGATGCACATCAGAGGAGGTGTGACAAATAAAATAAACATCCTACACTTCAAAAAAATCAAATCAAAATGAACCACAAACCCAAATGTAAAATATAAACTAGAAAACTTTTAGAAAAAACATAGAAGAAAAATCTCTGGGATCTAGGACTAAGCAAGGAATTTTTAGACTTGATACCAAAAGAACCATCCACAAAAGAGTTACTACATTTGATCAAATTATAATATTTTTCTCTATAAAAGCCCATATGAATAGAATGAAAAGACAATCTACAAACTGCGAGAAACTATCTGCAAACCACAAATAGAAGAAAGAACTACTATCTAGAATATAAGTAACTCTCAAAACTCAACAGTAAAAAATAAATAATCCTATTAGAAAATGGGCAGAAACGTACAGAGACAAATAACCAAAGAAAATATACAAGTGGCAAATAAGCACAGGAGAAGATATTTGACTTCCTTAGCCATTGGAAAAGCGCAAGGTTAAACCACAGTGAAATACATCACAGCTATCAGAACAGGTAAAATAAATAAGTGATAATAACAAATTCTGGAAAGGATATAGATAAACTAGGTCAGTCAGACATTGCTGGTGAGAATATAAAATGCTGCAGCCACAGTCTCTTAAAAGACACTCCTACAACTAACTACATTCGACCCTGCAGTTATATTCCAGGACATTTGTTTCAGAGAAATGAAAACTTAAGTTCACACAGAAACCTATACAAGTATGTTTATAGAAGCTTCATTCATAATAGCCCAAAATTGAAAAACAATACAGAGGTCCTTCAGTGGGCATGGTTAAGCAAACCGTGGTTCATCCACACCAGGAAATACTACTCGGCAATACAGAGGAACAAACCACTGACACATATGCCAAAGAATTATGCTGAGTAAAAAATAATCCCAAAAGGTTATGTACAGTATGGTTTTATGGAGGCAGTGGGAGGGAAATGGGTTTGGCTATAAGGGATGCTCATACTGATGGGAATATTCTTTGTCTTGGCTGTATCAATGTCAATAGCCTGGTTGTAATATTGTACTAGAGTTTTTCAAGATGTTACCATTGGGGGAAATTAGGTACAGAGTATAGAACAGTACAAAAGATCTATCTTCTATTTCTTAGAAGTACATGCTGATATACAATTTTCTCAAAATAAATTTTAAGTTCAAATAGTTAAAACGTGTTCACATGTGTCTTAATAGACTGGGTGGCTTAAGTAACAGACATTTCTTTCTCAGAAGATCAAGGTGCTGGCAGATTGGCTGTCTGGTGAGAGTTCTCTTCCTGGTTTAGAAACATCTTTTGGTATCCTCAAATGGCAAAGAATGGAGCGACAGCAAGCAAGCTCTCATGGGGTCTCCTCTTATAAGGAGACTAATGCCACACATGGCTTCCATTCTCATGACATAATCACCTCCCAAAGGTTCTACTTCCAAACACCATCACATCAGGGGTTAGGATTTCAACATGAATTTTGGGAGACACAAACATCCAGCCCATAACAATACATATCCGTTTCTCAAACTCCAGTGATCAATTCTATCACCAACTTGATTGGTAAAATGCTCAGAAGGTGGAAAAGAAAGCTAAAAACTTTATTTTAACCTTCTATGCAGCAAAATGCCACAGATGGTTAGACTTGGCAAATGATTGACTTAGCAAAAATGTTATACCGACTTAAATTTCTTTAGCCAATAGACATCAATCATCAGCCATGTTCAGCACACTCCTAGATATGAGAAATATAACAATGAACATCCAGAGGTCCTCTCATCAACAAATCAGAGGCTGCATGGTACTTGCAACAATAAGAATGTGTGCCCAATACTAGGAACAGGAAGAGACAGGACACAACCCAGCCTGGGAAGGCTGAGAGGGGATACACAGAGGACTGGAAATCTGCTCTGAGTCATATTTAAAATAACACAGAAAAAATACAAAAATGTGTAGAGAAAATAAATATATAGAGAGAGAAGAAAAGTATTCAACCTCCATCACCCTAAGTACTGCTAACAATTGGTGTCCATTATTTTTTAAATATATTTTATTTTAATTGTTGTTCAAATAGTTTTTTATCTTTTACTCCCCTCCAAGCTCACCTCCAGCCCTCCCTACCTCCCTCCTATTTCTACCATCCCCTTGTGTTTGTCCATGTGTCCTTTATACTTATTCCTGTAAACCCTTCCCATTTTCCCCTGAAATTCCCTCCCCTCTTCCCTCTGGTCACTGCCAGCCTATTCTCTATTTCAGTGTCTTTCGTTATATTCTGCTTGTTTGTATGCTTTGGTGATTAGATTCCTATTAAAGGTGAGATCATATGGTATTTGTCTTTCATGGCCTGGCTATTTCACTTAGCATAATGCTTTCCAGTTCCATCCATGCTGTGGCAAATGGTAGGAGCTCCTTCTTTCTTTCTGCTGCATAGAATTCCATTGTGGAAATATACCATAGTTTTTTTATCCATCCATTTACTGATGGGCACCTGGGTTGCTTCCAACACTTGGCTATTGTAAATTGTGCTGCTATGAACATAGGGTGCATAGGTTCTTTTGGACTGGTGTTTCAGGGTTCTTAGGATACAATCCTAGCAGTGGGAGTGCTGGGTCAAAAGGTAGATCCATTTTTAGTTTTCTGAGGATATTCCTGTTTTTCATAGTGGTTGTACCAATCTGCAATCCCACCAACAGTGCACTAGGGTCCCCTTTTCTCCACAACCTCTCCAACACTTGTTGTTTATTGCTTTGTTTATGATGGCCATAAACACCACTGGTGTGAAGTGGTATCTCATTGTGGTTTTAATTTGCATCTCTCTGATAGCTAGCAATATTGAGCATCTTTTCATGTGTCTCTGGATCCTCTGTGTGTCCTCCTTGGAGAAGTGTCTGTTCAAGTCCTTTGCCCATTTTTTAATTGGGTTGCTTGTCTTCTTAGAGTGGAGTCGTGTAAGTTTTTTTTATATATTGGAGATTAAACCCTTGTCTGAGGTATCATTGGAAAATATGTTTTCCCATACAGTCCGTTCTCTTTTTATTTTAATAGTGTTTTCTTTAGCTGTGCAGAAGCTTTTTATTTTGATGAGATCCCATTTGTTTATTCTTTCCTTTATGTCCCTTGCTTTAGGGCACATATCAGTAAAAATGTTGCTGCGTGAAATATGAGATTTTCCTGCCTATGTTCTCCTCTAGGACTTTAATAGTGTCACAGCTTATATTTAAATCTTGTATCCACCTTAAATTTATTTTTGTGTATGGTATAAGTTGGTGCTTGAGTTTCATTTTTTTGCATGTAGCTGTCCAGTTCTCCCAACACCACTTGTTGAAGAGGCTATTTTTACTCCATTTTATGTTGCTGCCCCCTTTGTCAAATATTAATTGATCATAGAGATGTGGGTTTATTTCTGGGCTCTCTGTTCTGTTCCACTGGTCCATGTGCCTGTTTTTATGCCAGTGCCAGGCTGTTTTGATTACAATGGCCTTGTAATATAGTTTGGTATCAGGTATTGTGATCCCTCCTAGTTTGCTCTTCTTTCTCAAAATTGCTGCAGCCATTTGGGGTCGTTTATGGTTCCATATAAATTTTTGAAGTGTTTGTTCTATGTCTGTGAAATATGCCATTGCTACTTTAATAGGTATTGCATTGAATTTGTAAATTGCTTTGGGTAGTATGGACATTTTGATGATGTTGATTCTTCCAATCCATGAACATGGTATATGTTTCCATTTGTTTGTGTCTTCCTTGATTTCTTTCTTCAGTGTTGGGTGGTTTTATGCATACAGGTCTTTTACCTCCTTGGTTAGGTTTATTCCTAGGTATTTTATTTTTCTTTTTGCTATAATGAATGGGATTTTTTCCTTGATTTCTGCTTCTGTTGTTTCATTGTTGGCATACAAAAATGCCTTTGATTTTTGGATATTGACTTTGTATCTGGCTGCTTGGCCAAATTCATTTATTAGGTCAAGCAGCTTTTTGGCTGAGTCTATAGAATTTTCTATGTACACTATGATGTCATCTGCAAACAATGATAATTTTGTTTCGGTCCTTTCTGATTTGGATGCCTTTTATTTCCTTTTCTTGTCTAATCGCTGTGGCTACGACTTCTAATACTATATTGAATTGAAGTGGTAAAAGTGGACATCCTTGTCTTGTTCCTGATCTTAAGGGAAAAGACTTTAGTTTTTGCCCATTGAGTATGATGTTGGTTGTAGGCCTCTCATATATGGCCTTTATTATGTTGAGGAATGCTCCCTCTATTCCCACTTTGCTGAGTGTTTGTATCATAAATGGGTGTTGTACCTTATCAAATGCTTTTTCCATATCTATTGATATGATCATGTGATTTTTGTCTTTGCTTTTGTTTATTTGATGTATTACATTTACTGATTTGCGAATATTGAACCATCCTTGCATCCTGGGGATGAATCCCACTTGGTCATAATGTATGATCTTTTTAATGTATTATTGTTGTGTGAGATTTGCCAATATTTTGTTGAGGATTTTAGCATCTATGTTCATCAGTGATATTGGCCTGAAGTTTTCTTTCTTTGTTGTGTCTTTATCTGGTTTTGGGATTAGGATGATGCTGGCTTCATAAAAAGAGTTTGGGAGTCTTCCATCATTTTGGATTTTTTCGAATAGTCTGGGAAGGATAGGGGTTAACTCTTCCTTAAATGCTTTGCAGAAACCATCTGGTCCAGGGCTTTTGTGTGTCGGGAGTTTTTTGATTACTGCTTCAATTTTATCTGCTGTTATTGGTCTGTTTAGGCTTTCTGTTTCTTCTTCATTGAGTTGTGGAAGATTACATTTTTCTAGAAACTTGTCCATTTCACCTAGGTTTTCAAATTTCTTAGCATACAGTTCTTCATAGTAATTTCTTACAATCCTTTGTATTTCTGTGGTGTCAGTTGTAATCTCTCCTCTTTCATTTCTGATTGTGTTTATTTTGGTCTTCTCTCTTTTTTCCTTTATGAGCCTACTTAAAGGCTTGTCCATTTTGTTTATCTTTTCAAAGAACCAGCTCCTAGATTAATTGATCCTTAGAATTGTGATTTTAGTCTCTATGTCATTTAATTCTGCTCTGATCTTGGTTATTTCCTCCCTTCTACTTGCTCTGGGCTGTCTTTGTTGTTCCTCGTGTTCTTGTAGGTGTAGGGTTAGGTTGTTTGTTTGAAATGTTTCTATCATTTTTATATATGTATATGATGTATACATATATAACTGTAAATTAAATTCCTATACTTTCATATCTTTTTCTTTAATCTCATTTTCTCATTAAGCTCTCTTCAAGAAATTTTTCTGAACTATTTTTGAAAATGTGATAAAAGTTTATATTAATATGAGTGACTTAATATCTTATTATTGGTTACTCAAAGTGTTTCTAACAGTTCTGTACAGGAAATGACTCCATAATGAGTATTTTTCAGCTTAAATTGTAATGCATCTCTCACATTTTGTTCTTAAGATTAAGTTCCTAGAAGTAAACTTTCTTGGTCAGGAGGAATTCACTTTTGCAAAGACGTTGGGACTTGCAGAAGCAATTAGGTAAGTGCTTAAACTGAAAGAGCAAGCATGCTAGAAGTGGCCGGGTAGCAGGCTTCTATGGCGAGCCTGGAGAAGCACGTAAGGCTTATGGTCAGTGAGGGAGGAGGGATAATGGGATGGAATCAGACTTCTCAGTTTCCTGCCACTCAATTTCTTGTCACATGTTTTCCCTCCACAGCTCCTACCCCAGAGAAGCCCAATGTAGCTGAGGCCTTGAGCTCCTCCCATGGCATTAGGACTCAGTCAGCTTCTTTTTTTTTTTTTTTTTTCTTTTTGCCTAAGCTAGTTTGAGTGGGATTCTGTTCATGGAAACTTAGGAGCCTGGGAAAAAATAGGTGGAAAGCATAACAGGACAATGTTTAAGTGAAGAGAGTACTTACACTAATTTTTAAGGGAGCAGGGTAGTATCTCCTACAGAGGGAGATGGGAGCCAGTCCCAGAAGCAGAGAGGGACTGGAGTGAGAGTTCTAGAAGCCAAGAGAGTAGAACATTGTAGGAGATATTCTTTAATAGCAGTAGGTACTGTGGGAAGACACCCGTTGGTTTTCCCACTAGGAAGCTACTAGAAAATTCCTGGGGTAAAGCTAATTCAGGGGATGGTGGGGACAAAGCCTGATTAAAGAACTAGAATTGGTCAATGGCACATGAGGAGTTTCAGCCAGAAATAGAAAAAACTCTCTCCTACAACCAAAATCAAAACAGCCTTTCCATAGAGATTCCTGTGTCTCAGATGTGTGAGCTTTGAAGATTAATATGGTAGAGCAAGTGGTCAGAGTCACAAGGGAGGCTTGGGGTTCCATTCAAAAACATGAAACTCAGAGACAGAGCAGAGGTCATAGAGCAGGTTACATGATAGGACACAGGCTGGGACCGAACATGGAGAACATGTGACTAGTCCTGGATTCTACCCCATGGAGCAGACTCTTTGGGAACAGAGTTGTAGAGCCATGTCTGGAAAAAGAGGATGGGAACAGTATGGTCACAGTGTCAGGCAGACAGATGTGGGCCAGGTGCACATACATCTGCCTCAAAGAGATTTTGGAGAGGTGGGCTTCTGGACGAAAAGACAAGGAATATTTGGCTTCAGTTTCACTCCTAGAATAGACAAAAAATGCCCTACTCTGTGCCACTGGAGGAGAATGATGTGATCCACAAGCTCACCTCATCAGAACTTTTTTCTTAGTTCCAGGACTGCAGAAACCAAGGAGGGACAAAGCCATGGTGAGAATCTGCCATGTGTCCCTAGAAGCATAATGTAGACATCTGTGGCAGGAGTCCAGGGGCTCCCAGAGGCCCATGTTAGGGTTTCAGATCACAGCCTCCTCAACATGGCACAAAGGGGGCTCTCCACAGGCAGCCACAGATACAGAATCATAAAACATCTGGCCAGTCTGGAAGGCTCAGCAGACTGCCAAGCACACATGCCCTCCAGGCTGTGGACACTGGCCAGCAGGCACCAGCTACCCATGTGTGAGTCCCCACAGGCCTCAGATGAATAGTGCCTGTGATCTGTTGTGTTCTTGAAGCTATGTGAACCTTAAAAAGTGTGGATCTGCAGGAGAAGAAAAGCTTAAAAAAAAAACAAAAAACCTGAGTTTCCCTTGATTGGGCAGCAACTATTACCCAAGAGTTCTCATTTTTCCCCTTGTTCCCAGCTTTCCTTTTGCTGTACAAAGACTATGGAAAAAAAAAAAAAAAAAAAAAGCTCTGAGCCATTTAAGCCAGGGTCACAAACTCCTAAAATTCCAGGGACACCTTCCACAGGGGGAGGTATTGCAAACCTGTGACTTGCCTGACAGGCAGCCATTCTGGGGCTGGAAAGCCAGACTGATGCCTTTAACTTTTAGGTAAAAACCTCTATAATTAGAAATGTTGGCTCAAAGGTTTTAAAGAGAGCTAACCAAACAGTGTTTGTCCAGAGATCGACAAGCCTTCAGGTCTAAATTTAACAAAATGTCTGCACATAATTATATCTGAGATTCCCCTTTAAAATACATGTACCCGCACACTCAAAATAATTCTAAAAATCATATTATATTCCCTGAATTCATTTGCACTTTTGTCTTTTGCCATTGCACTTCCAAAGGCACCCATGTCATTTTTAGGCTCAACTGGAAGCTGCCACACAGAAAATGTCTCCCATAGCCACCAGCATAGGCCTCCCTGAAGCAGATGGTGGAGCTGGTGGGCTGGAGTGATGATCACAAGGCTGGGAGGCTGAGATGGGGTGTACAGTGTCTGTGTGCCAGCTCCCGCCTTCCCATAAAGCCAAGCCACAATAGGCCAGGAAGAGAAGCCCACCAAAAAGGCAAACCGCACTGATTGCTGGGCAACCCTGAGGTCTATAGGGGTATTCAGAGCTGCTCTGAAATCTGGTGACACCAGCATTCCTCAGCAGAATGAAGGAACATAATGCTCCCAAACCACTGAATCTAGAAAGTTAATGTCAGTCCTCTACATTTCCAGAACAAAGGCCAATGCCTAGGAGATGACAGTTCTGTAAAGCAAACTGTGTACTTCTGCTATTTCTTATCCAGCCTACAATATCATCTTGCTTGAGGCAAAATACCTGAGCAACAGCCCAGAGTGATTTTAACTCCTTCCAGCATCTCCTGAGAGGCCTGACAATGCCTTTCTTTGTGCTGCTGTGCACAGCCAGGTCCAGCTAAACCCAGGAGGATGGATGGATATCCACCAGAGCCCTACTGTAGCTCTCCCATCCAGGAACAAAAGGGCAAAGGTCTGGGAGCAGGCGCCAGGGAATTTCAGCTGTCTCCCTGACCTCGCCAACACTGTGGCTGGGTTCAAAAAGCAAAACCCAAGGGAAACTGATGCCGAAATCATTGGAAAAAAGAATTGTGGAAACAGCTGCTCTGAGGCATCATGCAGAGTGAGAATGCAGAGTCTGCTTTTCAGAGGGACCTAGGTTTCTGTGTTGAGATGAGAGGGCATATTGAGCTACAAACATTGTATAGAGTTAAATGGAGAGTAACCCCGGTGTTCTGTAGCCACATGTGAATTATAAAATGTTGTTAATTAAACAAAGTGTCTTAGAGATGTTGATTATGCTGCAAGGTATATGGAAACTACATCCTGTTAGGTGAGAGTCACTCAAGAAATCAGATGGATGTAGTGAGCCAAGGAGCAGGGTTTATTAGTGGGGAATAAGAGGGGAAAGTGGAGCCAACCTAGGGAGGTTCGGGAGCCAACCAAGAGAGGTTAAGACTCATTCGGTTGTTCTTAGGGCAGGGTTTTTAAGTGCAAAAACCCATGAAGTATAACTGGTTGGGGTGTCAGAGTCTTATTGGCTAGAGCTGGTTGCTGGGTGCCATTTCTGCTGACCATTTTGCTTGATACATCTTGTCAGACCTTAGGTTAAAGCTGCATCCTGTTATGCCAGATAGGCTGACCCCAGACTCCAATTTTAGCTGGGCATCTATTTATCCTGGGTAGGGTTGGCAGGCAGTTTCCCAGGCAGGCATTTCCCCAGGCTACAGTTTCCCACATTGTAGTTTTCTCACTTGGTGATTTTCCATTCCTCCTAGGTCTGCCTAGGTCTGTCACATGCCACAATCTTTCTAAATATATAGTGTTGGTCTTCAAAAACACCTCTAGCCCTGACTAAGTGCAAATTATTGGATCTCTTCCTAAATGTAATAATCTGACTCTCAGAGGGGAGCACAGAGTCTGGGTTACTACTAACAAACCTGCAGAGATTGTTATGCATCTGATAATAAAGAGGGCTCCCCCATCACAGCTGCCCGCAACCTGCCTTAGGGCCCCACAAGACTGCCCTCCATCACAGTGCCTGGGTCACAGAAACATAGACTAAATCAATCACTTTTTCTACTGCTTCACCCTGGGAGGAGTCAAGTCACTTTTGTGTTTTTGCTAATGAACAGACATTCACTGAATGAAGGGCTAAGAGAGGAAATTTGGGATTATTTTTCTAGAAGGTCATCAAATAAAGAAAGAGGGAGCTACAATACATGCAGGTGAAAAGCAGGGAATACAAAGATCACTGTGAGAGTAAAGTGCAATCTGAGGAACACAATGTGTATTTATGACTTCAACACACACACACAAAAAAATCTGAATGGCCCACCTGGGTGACACCTTAGAGTTGGCAAACTAAGTTTATAATAATGGTGACATTTTTCTAAGAGAAAATGCCTCAACCTACTGCTTTTATCTAGATTTTGGACAGGTGGGTTTAACTCTAAGTGTCCTAACCTAGGGCAAGCTTTGCTTCCACCACACCTGTTGAGTTAACAAAAAAGGATGGTGAAGCCCCAAGGCACACATGTCTCCTAAGATTCTTTTGACAAGGTCATGCTCATCAATAAATGCCCCACCTTCACTAGATATAATCCTTCTCAATTTCCTGATAACCTCTTAACATTAATAATCAGTTTTGTACTGATCAAAGACTCTGCCTGAGAACTTACAAAGCCCATTCTTTTGTTGTTTGTTGTCACAGTCCTCAACCACTTTGTGATATTTTTGTGGCTTTCCTTACTTGAAGGCGAAGTTTCGCAAGCTTGGCATACTTGGCATTAGGGGCCATATCACTCTGTTGTGGGAAGCTGCCCTGTGTTCTATAGGCTCTGCACCTACCCACTGGATGCCAACAGCACCAAAATGCTAGCTGTGGCAATCAGAAATTTGTTCATCTGCTGACCAATGTACCCTGAAGAGGCAAAACTGCCTCCTGTTGAGAATCACTGCCCCAAGGCTCAAGTGGGAGCTTACATCAACATCTCGCCAACCCATGGCTGGGCAATACCTCAGAGTTCTGATTTGGTGAGGGCAGTGCCCTATTAGTACATCTGTAACAGGTTCCCAGGTGATACTGATGCTTATGCTGCTGGTCTGAGACCAGCCTAGAACCATTGTTCTGAGGCCTGACTGCATGCTGGAATCACCTGGGGAGCTTTCAACAAGTTCTACCACCACCAGAACCTCCGGAAATATGGTGCAGGCAGTAACGTTTTCAAAGATCCCCTGGTGATTCTAAAATGGGTCAAAAATCCCTTGCTTAAGGTTTTCAAACTGTTTCCAGAATCCCAAACTCCTTAAGAATCTGTGCTAAAATTATTTCACAGTGGACGTACTTTCTATTTTTATATTACTTACAGACCCCACCTAATATCACCTGAAAGTGGAAATTATGCAGCAAAATGAAACAACCCAAAATTTTGCAGGTTGGAGCTTTAACCTCTACCTTTTTAAAACCTTTTGGCTGATACCACCAGAAATTCCCATCCTCCTCTTGAGTAAGTTTAGGGCTAGAAAACAACTTGGCAAAACTAAGAAGTGGGGGTCTTTTTCTCCTATTCTATTCCTTTCCTATTATATAAAAAATGAGATAGCATCTTATAATAAAAATATGCAAGCTTTACCTTCAAAAAATGCCCAAGACTTTTTCTTTTTTTCAAAGGATGAATCTTCAGAAGCTTTAAGGGAAATCACTGTAAGACAAAAAGGAACAGAACAGCATAAAGCAGGGCAGCCATGCACCAGGCCCACATTGCAATCCAGAATAATGCCATATGGCATATATGGTGCTTTTTTATAAAATAATTTTCACTTTTGCAAAACCACATTTAATTATCAAAACTCACAGGCCATGGGGAGCTGCAATGACTGACATGTAACAACTGAAAAAGCTGACATGCTGGAGGGGAATTAAGATTTCTGTTTAAAGCCAGTAAATGGCAAAGCTGAGACGCAGTTCAGTAGAAGTCCCAGTTGCCCCACATTCTTGCAAAATAAAGAATTCTCCAATGGGAAGTCCAAGAACCAAAACATTATTTCTTTTACAATTTGATGCCCCAAGATAGAGAAGCCTGAGGTCACCTGATGACTCAGGGTTCGCACTCTGAGCACCATTCTTCATGCAAGACAGTCACACAAAGCAGCAAGCATCTGATTCTGAGATTATGTTGTCTTGTCAGCTTCAGTCAATGGTTGATCACTGAATTCACTGTGCCTGCTTTCAATAGTCATGGAAACAGAACTGAGTTACACTGTGTTAAACCTTGAACATCATACTAAAGAGCCTGAAACCATGCAAAGGTTCCATGTACAGGGGTAACATTATCATAAGTAAAAAATCTAAAAATTAACATAACAAAAAATGTAAAATGTCAGAGAATTAAAATACTGTCCAATAGATTTTCTGAGGTGATAGAAATGTCCTGTCTGCACTGTACACACAGTAGGAGTCACTGTCCATATGTGACTTTGTGGCTAGTCCACATGGGACTGAGAAAGTGAATTTGTAGTTGTGTTTCATTAATTTAAATTTAAATAGCCACATGTATTCAGTCCTACCAAATTAAAGAGCTCCTGAGAAGAGAATCTAGGACTCTAATAAAAAGAATGTATCTATCTATCTACCTACCTTATCTATCTATCTATGTTATCCTTCAGAGAACAATTAGGATAGCTGAAATGTATATGCACATATATAATTGTGTAATATAAATGTATTTATGAAATATAAATATGTAATTAAGAAAGCTGAAATGCAGCTATTTTCAGCTTTTCTAATTGTTCTCAGAAGGAGGGTTTTGGTTTGCTGTAAGTTAGTTTGACATCACTGAAGAACTCCTCTCCCGTTTGAACCCAAATTCCCTAAAACCAAAAGCAGTATCTTCTACCTCTGTATCCCCATCATTTGGCACACTGCCTCATAGCTTGTAGGTGCCTAGTAAATAAATGATATTTTTCTTTCTAATGGCCACACAAAGTAAGCAATCTGGAAGACTAGGAATGAATTCAATGGATATTTGGTCTTGCATGTGATATTATATACAATTTGTCCACCATCTTCCTTACTTAATTTGCCCCATCCACAGGCCCTACAATTGCTGACTACCAGAGCAACAAATCAATTTCCCCCTCAAGAATTTAAACTAACAAACAGTGTACATATGGTTGTATAGACCCTGAGGCTGAAAGAACCTGTGAACTTTGAGACAGGAAGCTGTTTGGAAAACAGGCAAGCAGAAGAGCATAGAAGGCAGACCCTGTAAGGGAAAGGTAGAGGTGAGAGGCACTGTAGGGCTGGCAGACTTGATGTTGATGGCACTCTGGGTCTCAAGAGGGCTGACAGCATTTGCTATCCGTGCATTCCATGAGCTCTATAGTCTTAAACTATCACCTCTTCTCTTCTGAGTTACCTTAAATGGGTTTTCATAGCTTCAAATAATAGAGCTTAGGCTAGGCTAGGCTAACTACAAAGAATCTTAATGACAACAATACGGAAATTAGAAAGAAATTAGAAAGAAATCTCCAGGGGGCTTATGCTTTCAGACAGTCTCAGGCATGCCTGTCATGATCCAGAGCCTTACCACTTCGAGTGTGCTCCATGGACCAGCAGCTTCAGTGTCACTTGGGGGCCAGTCAAAAGTGCAGAATCACTAGGGTTCCAAACCAGAGCTACTGGATCAGCATCTGCTTCTAAACCCAGACTCCCTGGGTGGATCACATGCCCTTTAGAGTTTGAGATGAACTGATGTACACTGGGTTGAAACACTAAGTTGCCATTTGCTGGTTGTATGACTGGGTAAGTCACTTTACTTCCCAGTGATGCAGGGATAATAAGTCCTACTCTCAGGGTAAGTGTGAGCATCAAATATATTAAAACATGTGAAGTGCTCAGAACAGTACCTGCGACCTAGTGAGCCATCTCTATCCACAAGGATGTTACCTCTCTAAGACTAGGATTTTAGTCTACTTTATCCCCTGCCCTAACTTCCACACCTAATTCCAGATGGACCTTTGCTGTCAGCCCTTTGCCTCAAAGTGTGAATCTTTGATTGTTCAAATGGTCCGTAAGAAAGAGCTCCCTGCCCTTGGAGCTAAATGTCTGCAGCTCAAACAGGCTGTTACCATTCTAGCAAAGACAGTACCTTCAGACCACCTTTTATTCATCTTTCATTTTTTCCTTCTCAAATTTGTTGGCTCTTGATCTAGTCCAATTACAAGTCCTTTTGCCTTATTTGTGGCAGAAGGTAAGATCTCCCTAATTGACACATGGACTTATGTGCAGAAAGAGTCAGCAAACCAGGGTTCTAAGCTAATGGGTCTGTAAGAGAGGAATTCAGGGATGCTCATCTCCCCCAGTAGCAGCTATTTTATGGGAAAGTGCAGCACCTTCGATCAATAACATCAGTCATACTCTTTATCTGTTCCTACAAGAAAGAAAAACTGTAGATAAACTCTGCCACAGTTTCAGAAATTTTTCCAAGTTTCTGCATAACAATCTTGTTTCAGCTGCTAATCCCCTGCTATCTCAGACTGAATTTGATACAGTAAAGCTATATGTCTGAGTCCACAAACCATAAGGACACACTGTGGATAGAGCTAGGCTGCCATAACAGCCGGGCTTTGTAGTGGACAAGAAGTGGGTCCACTGACTTTACTAGTGGATCTCCCTCTGCAGTCAGCCTGGGGAAGCTGAATGGAAGAGGCCACTGAGGCCTAGATGGGATGGCAGAGGATGAAGTCCTTCAAGGAAATATTTTGCCTGACTAAGGAAAGAGTGACAAATTTTTCAATCACAGATTACTAATGCTGGTCAAAAACTCTATGAGATAAAATGCAATCTTACCTTAAAATGCAATCTTTTATCAAAGAGCATGTGCAGTGGTTTACAATGACTTTAGCCATCAGAAAGTGACAGCCCATCACTTTCAACTGTGTTTGCCTCACCTTGTGATCTAGCCAGACTTGCAGACAATTGAGAGAAGACAACAGCAGCCCTTCATAACCAAAGTCCTAATTCTAACTAAGCACCAGCTCAGGGGAGCTGAAAGTCCTTACTTTCTGACAGCTACCTAGGACTGGGGCAGTTCTCAGTTTAATACCTCAAAGATTAGGGAGTCACAGGCTGCCAGCCTTTTTAAACAATGAGTTGTCTTATAGGGTTTTCAGGTGGGTAGGGGCGATATTCCTCTGGGTAATGGAGTAATGGGACTTCAGTCCCTGGCCAGGAGGGAGCATAACAGAAGGGAGTAACACTGCATGACTCCCTCCAACTCCCAGCCTCATTCACCCTCCTTCTTACCCCTGATCCAAGTGAACTTCTGACAAGCTGCCCCACTCTGAATGAGAGGAATGTGGTCAACATCCTATTCTGGGTGGCCTCTATCTTGCCATGTGCTCTGAGACTGGACTTTCAGCAAATAGCTAACATGGGAGTGGGCAGTGTGTGCACCTTGAGAATGTTTCATTACCCCAGTTGCTGGGAGTGTTGCCAGCCCTGTTTCCCAGAGAGTCCTACTTGGGGCCACTCATGTGCACCCTTCTTTTCCATCCTTCCTGGATCCAGAAGTCCCAGGAGGGTGGGTGGTATAAGGAAACCTTCCACCCACAGGGCTCAGGGCCTGGAAGAGGGTGCAGAGGAAGGAGCCCATTTGGCCTGAGTGTCAAACCACTTTTCTCAGTATAGCTTTACAAGACATAGAGTGGGCATTTGGTTTCTGTCTGATTCCCATGCCCACTTATGAGTCACATGGAGCTCACAGTGGAGAAGGTAGTAAAGAGCACTTTAAAGTTGTCTTCAACCGACCTACTGACTGCTTTGTAATTTCCTTGGGACCCCGATACCCAGGTCAAGGCCATCTGCCCTTCTGGCAAAGTGGTAGCCCAGATGCCGGAGCTGCATCTGGGCCATCACTGCAGGTGGTGCTGGGGCCCCCACTGCAGGTGGTGCTGGGGCCCCTCCCTGAGTGAAGGGGCATGCTGTGACAGACACCATGTATTGCCTCTTCTGGGAGGAACTGGTTAAAAGTGTCCCAGGATCAAACAGTCTGGAAGAATGCAGCACAGAGGTACCAAGACACACAGATCATATCAGTCTTATGTCTGGAGGAAGCAGGGTAGAAAGAAAGACTCTTAGTCAAATCCCCTTTAATAGGGCCTATGGGGACACCACTACTCTGAGAGGCGTGAAAAATGAGAGCCTTGATTTCTAACTTGAACAGAATGTCCACCTACTCCCCTGGGGAGGGCATGTTTCACAGGCTGTGGCAGATTGTGTTCCCTGAGTTTACGCCAAGACTCTGTAACAATGACAATGCCCAGGGGCAAGGGGCCTCCACTTCCCTTCCTGGTCTCTGTTCACCGATGATAGTGACGTCTTTGTCTGGACCTGTGTTGAAGGACTGATCTCATCATTCATGGAACAGATGGTTGATGATTTTTGGAGGCCCTGGGAAGTTTCCCTTTTTCCCAGTATTCTTTCCTACCTGTTCACCTATGCCCAAATTCCTTTAATAAAGAATTATACAATTAAAAGCTTAATTTGCACCCACAGGTCACATCCAGAGTGAGGTGCACATTTATGACACAGAAGTCTTCCAGAATGCAGGTGTTGATGGAAAGGGAAGTAAAGAGGGCCCAGCACAGACAGAGGAGTGAGTGGGCCCTAGAGAACAGCAGCAAGGATATGGGGAAAGACATGGAGATTGGGAAACACACCTTCATTTTTCTCTTCCTACTGCTGGCCAGTCTGAGCTAAAGTATTTTCCAGATTCTCCAGATCTTCCCCCTTAGTGCCCAAAGCCTAAGATTTCTAAAATTTTAGTGTTAGGAGAAGTAACTGGAATTCTGGTTAAAATGGAGAGTTCCAGGCATCAGCCTGAACTTCTGGTCTGAGAAATCTGGGGAGAATTCAGGAATCTGTATGATTATGGAGCACACCTTAAAGAAAATTATGAAACTTGGGGTCTCTGGAACTTATTAGGAGAAGCCTTGCCTCACACACTCCTAGTGAAAGTGGGCACCAAGTCCACAGAGACATGGGAGAGGGAGTTCAAATTATGAGGGGCCAGACCCTGGGCCTCAATCTCCTATCCAACCTAGGGCAGGGTCCAGGACTAGAAACTAAACCAATTCCTCTTCATTTTAATCCAGGGAGCACAAGAAAACAGCAAAACCTGAGGACTAAGCCAATCACACAAGTATTATTTTCAAAAGACTCTAAAAGGGCCCCTTTAAGGAGCAGTCTTTCAGTACACTGAATACAAAGTGAAGAGCATGGCTTTAGAAGAAGTTCTTCTCAAAAGGGCAGGCATCTATAACAATCCACATGACTTCCCATGTGCTGACTCAAACCGAGAAACTGGAGAAAATCTGAGTAAGAGAGGCTTTCTCCAATGATCATCTAATAATACTTACACACTCCCTCCCCAATAAATGTGTTGGCTTAGAATGTCTCACTATGTTTTACTTGTTTATTTTGTTTCTTACCCACCTTCCCAGAAGAAGGGTAGGGATCCTATCTTTTCTTCACTTCTAGAATCCTTCCTGGCTATAACAGGTCATAGTTACTTGGAATGAAAGAATGAATGGAACAAACATTAGACCATATTGGTGGGTCAAGTGCTGGGACCATGACATTATGACATTCTGGGAGACAGGAAAGAGAGGCCAGGGCAAAGGGCCCCATCTTACCCAGCCATTTTTCTTCCCCTGGAAGCTGTGCCTCAGAAGTGTTGGGAGTGCACCAGCACACCAGGCCAACAGTACAGCCTACTACTGAGTTCTGGCCACGATGGAGGTGTAGGTAGATATGCTTTACTTCCTTGCACAACCAGAAGAAGGACAACAAAAAATTTAAAAACAAAAATAAATGAAACTTCCAGAAAATCAAACTGTATGGAAGTTGAACAACCAAGGAGTTAAAAAAGAAACATTCATCCAGACTAGCAGGAGGGTCGGAGCCAGGCAACTGGGGTGGAGAGGATGTGGGGCAAGGAGACGGACCAGGTGGATACGAGGTGGCGGCTGATGGTCTGGGCATTCCCACATTTGTGTGTGGAGAAGTCAGGAGATACAACTAGAAAGAGAGACAGACCACACAATCCAGGGTTCTAGTGCAGAAATCTAAAACCTCAAAACCTCTGGCTGGAAAAACTTGTGGGGATTGAGGCAGTGGGAGGAACTCCCAGCCTCACAGGAGAGTTTGTTGGAGAGATCCACAGGGTCCTAGAATATATACAAACCCACTCACCCAGGAATCAGAACCAGAAGGGTCCAATTTGATTGTGGGTAGCAGGGGAAGTGACTGACAGCATGCCAAGAGACAAATGAGTGGCATTGTTCCCTCTCTGACAACTCCCACATATACAGTGCCACAACCCAGTGACTTGGGTTGCCCTACCCTGGCGAATACCTAAGGCTCCACCCCTTACAATGTAACAGGTGCACCAAGACACAAAGTATGGCCCAAATGAAAGAACAGATCAAAACTCCAGAAAAAAAAAATTAAGCCATGAGGAGATAGCCAGCTTACGGGATGCACAGTTCAAAACACTGGTAATCAGAATTCTCACAGAAACAGTTGAGTATGGTCACAAAATGGAGGAAAAGTAAAAGCTATGCAAAGTGAAATAAAGAAAAATATATAGGGAACCAACAGTGAAGGGAAGGAAACTGGGACTCAAACCAATGGTTTGGACCAGAAGGAAGAAAGAAACATTCAACCAGAACAGAATCAAGAAATAAGAATTCAAAAAAATGAGGAGAGGCTTAGGAACCTCCAGAACATCTTTAAATGTTCCAACATCCTAATCATAGGGGTACCAGGAGGAGAAGAGGAAGAACAAGAAATTGAAAACTTATTTGAAAAAAAATAATGAAGGAGAACTCCCCAATCTGGTAAAGGAAACAGACTTCCAGGAAGTCCACAAAGCCCAGAAAGTCCCAAAGAAGTTGGACCCAAGGAAGCACACTCCAATGCACATAATAATTTCATTGCCCAAGATTAAAGAGAAGGAGAGAATCTTAAAAGAAGCAGGAGAAAAGGAGACAGTTACCTACAAAGGAGTTCCCAAGGTTTCTATTTCTCAAAAGAAACCTTGGAGGCAAGAAGGGGATGGAAAAAAGTATTCAAAATCGTGAAAGGCAAGGACTTACATCCAAGATTACTCTATCCAGCAAAGCTATCATTTAGAATGGGAGGGCAGATAAGTGCTTCCCAGATAAGGTCAATTAAAGGAGTTCATCATCATGAAGCCCTTACTATATGAAATGTTAAAGGGACTTTTCTAAGAAAAAGAAGATCAAAACTATGAACAGCAAAATGACAACAAACTCACAACTATCAACAACCAAACCTAAAAGTAACAAAAACAAAAACAAAGTAATCAAACCACTAGAACAGGAACAGAATCACAGAAATGGAGATCACATGGAGGGTTATCAGCAGTGAGGGGGAAGGGGGAGAATGGAAGAAAACTTACAGGGAACACTTACAAGAAACATAAATGGTAGGTGCAAAATAGGCAGGGAGAGATTAAGAATAGTATAGGAAATGTAGAAGCCAAAGAACTT
The DNA here is from genome assembly GCA_004027475.1 of Anoura caudifer. Taxonomy (NCBI): domain Eukaryota; kingdom Metazoa; phylum Chordata; class Mammalia; order Chiroptera; family Phyllostomidae; genus Anoura; species Anoura caudifer. Next base: position 135,372 of record PVKU01003125.1, read on the forward strand.
ATATATATGACCCATGTACATGAACTAAGGTGGAGGAATGCTGGTGGAAGGGGGGTGCAGGGCAGAGGGGTATGAAGGAGAGAAACAAATGGGACAACTGTAATGCCATTATCAATAAAATATACTTAAAAAAGGACAGCCTTCTATGCAATGTCAGAACAGTGTGACATGCTTTGAGTTTGTTATGATTCACTTTACAGCCTCTGAGTTCTTAGCTTCTTAGAATGTCAGGAATCCTCAAACCTTAAGCAGAAGGTGATTCTTAAGTTCTTTCAAGTTGAAAGGACAGAGGCAGAATTTAAGGCCCTGATCTCTGGTCTGAAGACCTTGCCAATTTGCACCCAGGGGGCATACAAATCTGGAGAGCAGATGCCATCCTGCCTCAGTTTGCTCAGGCAGTGTTTTTCACAAATCAATGGAAGAGAAAAACCTATAGGGATTGGAAGAGGTTGGTGGTATGAAATATGCACAAAAAAAAACTTAAAAAGACCCTTAAATAAAACAAAAATGAGTCTAAACCTTGCTCCAAATTTTAAAAAGTAATGTACTCAGTTCACTGGCCCTTCTTATTCAGCGATGATTCCCAGGGAAAAAATTAAACGTAGCTGTGTCCCCACTATGTACTACAACAGTATTCTCAGGGAAGGTAACTGAGGCCCCAGAGACACAGAGACCTTCTCTGTTTCTGCTCTCAGAAGTTTGCCTACGGCTTTCGTTCCCTCTTGCCCTCCAAGACTCAGGCCAAAGGTAGTCCGTCTCTCTTGGGGCTCAAACAAAGCATCTTGCATTGATGGAGCAACTGATGAGAAATGGAATAGCTCTAGCTTTGTCTGTTTCAAGTCATTCTTTCCTTTGCATTCACTCTAAAACAAGTTCTAAAAATCAAACAAAAAGAACAAACAAAAAACAGATTCAACAGACTTTCCCCACCCCCCTGCAGTTGGAAAAGAAGTCTGCATTCTGAAATGCAGTCAGCTGCAGAATGCCAAGGACATGCGTGTTCCCAATCAGCAGCTAAGAAACTTTGATACTTAGGGGTTGGTAACTGGCCTTCTCCAGATACAACTCCAGTATGGGTCTATATTTTTCCTCGCTATTACCTTCCACTCCTCGTTGCCATTAATTAAAATGGTATTTTACCAAAAGGTTTAGATCACTCATTTATTCTTTCATCCAAAGAAACTGTTATTGAGCCCTTTTGTGCACCACGCATTGTGTCAGGTGTGAGGATGCATTTAAGAAGAATCTGACATTGTCTCTGGAGTCAAGTTCCCTGCCAGGTCTACCATGCCAACTTTCCTTTTATCACCATCCACCTGGTCTTCACTAAGCACAAACACTGAGCATCCAATCCAACTCCATCTAGTCATTTGCAAATTCCTTTTCTCCCTTGTCCACACCTTTGCTTAGGCTAGTTGGTCTCCTGATATAGCATGGCCTATACTGCCGTAGCCCTTCTCACCCTGGGGCCCAGCAAAATCCCACATCCTCCCAGGTGACCTTCTCATGTTCTCCCAAGAATGCACCCTGTCTGTCTCTTACTCCATTGCCAGAGTCACCTTCTTGCATGGCCCTTTCACACTCTCATTCTATTAACTACCTCAATAACATCTATCCTATCTACAAGTATACCCCCATCTATATATATGTCTTCTCCTCTAGACTGTGAGGCTGGCACCTCAGGAGGGTGGAAACCAAACCTCTTCACTCTGACTTCTTTTTGGGCAAGGCACAGTGGCCACAGGCTCATCAACCAGGGCAGGTTACACATTTGCTCACTTTATGTTTTCAATCTCTTCAGTTCTTCCAAAACAATGGCAGTTGGAATGAGGGTAGGTACAATGAAGAACTGTCTTAAGCGCTGTTTAAATTACACTCCAGTTGTCAATTTGTTCCCTTTGAGTATCTGGACCTGTTGACACTTTAAATATCATGATGTGTGCTTGTTTAATTAAGCAGTAGCACTCAATGTTTAGTTAATCTCATTCCTAATTATCTCCATGTCTCTGGAGAAAAAGGAATTATTTAATTTCTTCCACTGAAACTTGAAACATCAGTTCCCTGTGGCAGTACTTTCAGATCCAATTATTAAATTCCCTCTAATCTTATATTATAATTTCATCTTTGCCCCCAAATACTTTTAGGTAATAGTCTTCTGTTTGCTTTCTACACTCCTCATATTTAAAGCTTACATATATGGTTATAAGTCAAATAACAATTTGGCTTATTAAAATATGCTATGTGGGGTTAGACTGAAATACTGATTAAATTGCAGGACACAGCCTTTGCAAATTGCTTCTATTATCAGCATTTTCATTGTTGATGAAGACATCTCCATTTCAGAATATCAGATTGCTTCTGAGTCTGTGGGTGTTTGAGCTGGGCTGAACAGCTATTGAGGGCAATTTGTTTATGAAGTTTGGGGAATTGAAGCTGTTAAACCCCTAAAAACAGAAACCTAAAATGAATGACAATGTCACTCTGAACCCTGGGAGTTTGTGGTCCCTGGTATAAAGGACCCATGTAGTTCCCCAAGGCTGAGCCCTGAATACTGGCCTATCTCCAAGCTTATCAACAGCTAAGGACATGTGGCACTCAGGCCTGGCCAGGGCCTGCCCTTATCTGGAAGCCCTCAGGCTTCATCCCAGAAACTGTCTCATGGACATGTGATGAAAAACCAGGCTTTGGGGCTAGTCCAGCCTCCCATCCCTACCCGGGCTGCCCTCTTGCTTAGAAGAGGATCTGCATGTCCTGGGAGGGACATGCCAGATCAATGTCTGAGGAAGACACAAGTAAGGGTCACAGGGACATCAAGCAGGATGGAAAAGGCTGTGAGACTCCCAAAGCTTGGGGAAAAGAGTCAAGGAATCACTAAAGAGCAGAGACAGAACACGGACAGAAGTGCCTGGAAGCAGGGACACTGAGTGGAGATGGGGAAGGGCATGTGGAGGGCAATGGGGACCCTGACTTCACAGTAGTGGGAAGACAGCCACTTCATTTATAAATTGCACACCAACAGATGCACAGCAAGCGACCTGCCAATGCTTAATGTGGAGAACAGACGCAGGTCAGACAGTCTTATGTGTCTGCAAGGACAGAGCATAACAACCATCCTCAATTTATTACAAAAAAACAAACAAACACAAAGTACCACAACTAGCGATACATTATTTTGCACTTAATGGAGAGATTTGGGTCCCTACATGTCAAATCTTCACTTCACTTCAAAGTGACCTTGGAATTTACTCAAAAGATAACAGCTTATCTCAGGCTCTAGGGATATATTATGCTTTCAGATTTTAGGACAGAAACACTTATACTATGTTGTTGGACCCCATTACTTAAAAAGCAAAACGTGTTAGCTATTTCTTTTGGCCCAAGGTGACCAAGAACCAAGAACACTTGGAAATCTCTGCACTAGTTTATCTACAATATCATCAATTCAGAAACCCTTGAACACTCCCAAAATAAGTAAGTCACCCTGAGAAAAAGATAGTTCTCTGAGCAGCTTCATCTTCCTGTTGGAAAGTACACAAACCTCCGCTCATACTCCCCTAATTTCCATCCTGACTTCCTTGTTCCACCAACTCCAGCCTTGCTGTGCTTCCCATGTTTGGTACAGGGCATTCAGGACTGACTTCCCTGCTATTCCTGGGGTTGGGTGGGTTCCCTCACGATGTCTTACCTGCAGTGAGGCCCACACCTGCATCTCACTGCTCATAATGAAGGAACTAGAAGCAGTTACCTCAGGATGGTTGTCACTGGAGCTGAGGACAAAGGGCTCACTAGGCTGCTGAGATGGAGGTGAGTACACCTCGCTCCCACCTGGAACACTATGCTACTCTGGATTTTGTACAGATTGACCTTCTGGGATCCTAGGAAAGAGCTGCTGCATCCTCATTCTGCAGTGCTGCTCTTCCACTGAGGACACTCCACCTTCTCTACCTGGCCAATGGGCTGGAAAGGAGCAGTCGCTCCTGCTGCCCCAAACATTGGTGTTTCCCAGGACTCCTTCCTTGGCCCTGCCCATTGGGGATCTCACACACCCCCATGCTTTCACCTCTCTGACTCAGAAATCAGCTCTCACTAGCCAGATCAGACAGAAGCATCATCCCATGTGTCTATATGCCAAATGAACATCAGTGCAGGATGGCCTCCTGCCACATCACTTTCAATCCTAAACTTCACCACTGGAGCAGCTCCTTCTCTTGCAGTCCCTCTATCAGCTGTGAGCACCACCTTAGCTGCCACCCCAAATCTCTCTCCCTTGCCTGCATCCAGTCAATCCTAAAGTCTTCTCATTTGACCGCTGAGTGTCTCTCCATTCCTACTTCCAAATTTAGTCTTCCATCATGTCAAGCCTGAACAACTACAAAAGACACTCCCTCCTTACCTCTTTGTCTGGTGTCTCCAGATCCATGTCCTAAGCAGTCAAGAGAGGGACCTAGCAAAAGACTTTAAATGCTTTGCAGCCTATAGCAGAGATTCCTCAAACTCCCTAATGATAAAATCACCTGGACTGCATGTTAAATACTCAATTCCATCCCAGACCGAAAAGACCAGAATCTCCTGGGCAGAGGTTTAGTAGTCTTCATGTTAACAGTGGCTCTGGTGATGCTTATCAGTAGGCAAGGTTGACATTACTGGCCTACAAAATCAAGTGTAAATTCCTTCATATTTGGTGTAAGCCCTTCCACCATCATCCCTGCCTCCTTCCCCTAGTCATCCATAGCTGCCTCTGCCTCTCAGCTTAGGCTCCAGGAGCCTTAACCCTCTGTTGTAGGGGCCCCACACACTGAGCATACTGAGATGCCTCTCCTTCCCATTCCCTGCCCTACCTAAATGCCAGTGTCAGGGTAAGCACTGCCTTCTCCCTCAGCCTATGGGCCCTCTTATGTGATCCCATGATGTTTGCACATTTATCATTGCACTTGCATGGTGTCATCATATCTGTTTATGCATCTGCCACCCCTATGGACAAATTCATCTATATGTCCCCAAGTTTCCAGCATAGCAAGGGCCTGGAGCAGAGCAGGTGCTCTGATAAATGTCCATTGAGTAAAGGAGAAAATGAATCCAAGAACTGCTGAACTCTAGGCAATATTATTTTCCAATTCAGTTTCTTCACTGAGCCAACCAAACCTTCCTTGGCTGAACTTATTATGGCTCTGAAGGCTGCCACTCATTTCCTTATCATTTTTGACACTCTTCTGTAGTTTGAGTATATCTTTTTAGAAATGAGGTTCCCAAAACAGACTGTGTATTCTACATTACTGTCTCACCAGCTCAGTACACTTGACATAATTACTGTTCTTCTCAGGGACACCAGGACAATTTGTACATGGATGGAAATGACACCAGCCATTTGTGCTGCCATATCACATTGCAGATGCACATCTAATTCACCACCATCATCACCGAAGACCCTTCACAGAGACAATCTCTTAGGCTCCTGTTGACTACCCAACAGTGCCTGCAATCCATTTTCCCCATATGTATTACTTTGCCATTTTCCAAATTGAATCTCATTCTGTTATTTCCTGCCCATATTTCTTACCTCTCTAGATTCATTTTTATTATGTTTTACTCCTCACTAACATTAAGAACATTTGCCAATTTTGTATTTTCTGTAAAGTTCATTAGGGTGCAGTGTGCTCCTTTTTCAATGTCATTGATAAAACAATTAAATGAAATGAAACCCAACATTGACCCTCCTGGTTTCCACTGGAAATCTCTCCAGAGGGTTCAATGCCATGTATCACTTAGGACATGTCAATCCATTTTCCTGCAGGCTGGGCTTTCACTCAGTGAGAGGGTCACATGGTACAAGCAAATGAAGGACCTGTGTAACATTCTGTACCTTTTCTTCTACTTTGGGTAATAAAAATGACCTTGACAAGTTCATCTGGCATGACAGACTCTCTAAAGTAAGCCAAATATGACTCCATTGTCATCTAGAGGGTCATAATATATATACATTCTACATTATTTATCATTTCATTTTGGGCCAACCAGCAACAATAACACTATAGCCAAACCCCCCAGTGCAGTCTCACACATACATGGTTTGCAGATAAGCCCCAATTTAACACTTCCCCATTCATCAAAATCATCATTTTTCCATCATAACTTAATAATTTTCAGATGTGACACATAAAATGGCTATGTATGCTGTACTCGAAATTGCTACATCCTGTGTTTCTTAGCCAAACACTTTTAGGGGTGTCCCCAGGAAAAAACCATGACAAATTCATTCATTAGTATAAGGTTTTTCCCCAATAATTTGCTACTTATTTTCCTTTGTCATACACACACATATTTAAGACTAACCCTGTTTGGGGGGAAACTCAAAACTAACAAGCTGGATATGTCAGGAGTCACCATCTGAGTTACATAGCATGAATGTAACAGGCTACAAGTTATGCCAAATTCCCTGGGCACCCCTTTAATTTGTCCTTTTCTCTCCCACCCCAAAGAGCCAAGCAAAGTATGAGTAATAAGGACTAGTATTATAGTAATAGACTTGACTCCATAGTAATATATACAAACAATCTAAAGATGCTAAACTGTAATCCATGTTCATGATACTTTAGTTGTGGCACCCCAATAATATTCATGAGTTTAATTTACTCAACAACCAGGCAAGCGAGCTTTCCCAGTAATGACCTTTGCAGCTGGTGGGCTCATTGACATTCTCATCTCCTCCTCAGAGAAGAACTTGTGACCTTTCTGAAGTGATCATTCATGGGTCAAAAAGAATTCTAGCTAAGGAAAAATGAGATGTCCTGGGAAATGCAAAAAGTGCCAAAAGACAAGAGACATGCAAGTTCCTTGGTTGGAAAAAAGTAGAAAAGTAGGTTTTAAAACTATAGGCTATAGGACTTTTCATCTATCCATGACAGGTCTCTAGAATGGATTTTCTTTATTATTAAGACTTTATTTTTTTAAGAGCAATTTTAGGTTTGGAGCAAAGTTGAGGGAAAGGTACAGAGATTTCCCACATAACCTACACATGCATAGACTCCCACACTATCAGCATCCCCCACAAGAATGGTATAATTGTTATCATCAATGAACCTACACTAACACATCCACATCATGCAAGGTCCATAGTTTACATTAGGGTTTACTCTTGGTGGTGTACATTCCATGGATTTGGACAAATTATTAGTGACATGAATCTACCATTATAGTATCACACAGTGTTATCACTGCTGTAAAAATCATATGTGCTTCCCACCTATTCATCTCTCCCTCCTATCTAACCCTGGCAACCACTAATCTGTTTACTGTCTCCAAAGTCTTCCTTTTGTAGAATGCCATACAGTTTCCATCACACAGTTGGAGAGCTTTTCCAGTTCGGCTTCTTTCACTTAGTAACATGAATTTAAGTTTCCTCAATATCCTTTTATGGATCAAAAGCTCATTTCTTTAGAATAGATTTATAAATACAGGTTTTAAGAAATTAAAAAAGGAAAAAGTATATTACTAAGAGACATTGTCAGGCCAATCCCAGTTGCTTTTCTGATAGATTTACTAGTGGGGATCATGAATAAATCACGGATATCTCAAAGCTGGCTTTTTAGTAAAGTAATTGGCAGTCTGTAACAGTAGCCACGTGAGCTAAATGGCAAAATATGGTCAAGATAAGAGGTCAAGTGCTAAAGTTAAAATTCCTAGTACTTCAACAACAAGAGATGACTCACTACCTCTAAAGTGCTGGCCAACATACTAAGGTAAGAAAAAGTAATGAGATATAAATTTGCAGATATCATTGAGAAGCAACTAAAAATGACTACATGCAAAAAGTGAGATAGAGGAGATCCAAGATGGCCTCAGAATAGGTGGAAGATACATTCACCTCCTCTCAAGACCAAACTGGTATTACAACAAAAATATATCCATTATCCTGAATAACCAACTGAAAACTGGCTGAAGAGAAGTCTTATAACCAAGGATTGGCAGAAGAAGCTACATTGAGACTGGTAGGAAAGGCTGACATGCAAAAAGGAGTTGCTCCACTCCCATGGGTGGCAGATGAGATGCTGGAGGGATATCTCAAATGTAAAGGTCACCCCAAGAAGTACAGGGTCTCAACCACACACCAGGTTCCCCAAACCAAAGCACCATAGCTAGGAAGAGGCACCTATATAACATCTAGATCCCGTAAGCCTGATCAGCAACTCCCCCTCTCCCAACCCCCTACTGAAATCAAGTTCCTGGAAGACTTTGGAGCAGACTGAGTGGTGTAGCTCTAGGACAGAAGAAATTTGTCCCTCACATGATGGACATGTGCAGAGCCTTCCCTTCACACAGCCAATCTTTGCCTGTTAGGGACTGATAAATTCTGCTGGCTTCACACTGACAACTCCCTCAGACCCTATTCCACCACAAAGGTATGCAAGCACCCAGCAGGTAGCACCTAGACTTGTTATACCCTGGTACATTTGCTGAATGATCCCAGACCAAGCACTGGAAATGAGTTTCCATGTATCATTCTGAGGAAAACCAGTCATCCCTACCTGCTGACTCACTAGGAACCTATCTCATGCAACTCAAGCACTGCCAAAGGCTCTTTCAGTAACTGAGCCTAACAGGTGGACAGAAGGCTGAGGCAGGTATAGGTGGATCTCAGGACCCTTTGGGATTTTTTCTGGCCTGCCTCTGGGCCTGCCGCTGGTAAAAGCTGGCCTTGGTGTACAGCCAGATCCTCCCCACACATACCCAGGCCCAGCAGAGGCAGCCACATACTGTGGATTGCTCTGTAGCTCCAAACAGGTTGCTCATAGCCAGTCACAGGCAGCTTCTGACATTGGTCTGCAGAAGAGTCCCTCCCCAAAAGCCCCAGAACCAATACCCAGTGGTCAGCTTCAGATAATATCAGAGAAGGATTCAACATGCTTCACAATAGAATATCCAAAGGAATATCTCAGAAGGCACCAGACCCTGCTGAGGAGAACTCCACACTTGTAGTCAGCACCTGCACAGTAGCTTGTACACTGTGATTGGAACTGATGCTCACAGTCAGCCAGCCTGAGGGTTGATACCACACAGGAACAGACAAATAGAATTAGGACTCAATTATAACAGGAGGACCCACATAACCTGCACAAGGGTCATTCCTTTATTCCTTATATGGAGCAACCAGCACAAGTTATAAAGGAGATTTCACCATGTGGTCCCACAGGACACCTACTACATAAGGCCACCATACCAAGACTGAGAGTCATAGCAGATCTACCCAATACGTAGAAACAAACCCAAAAGGGGCAGCCTAGAGAGGGAGACAAAGAGACATACCCAGAAGGAAATAATAGGAGAAATCTCCAGAAAAAGAGATAAGTATAATGGAAACAAAAATTTACCAGACATAGAGTTCAAAATATTGGTTATAAGAATGCTTAAGTAATTTAGTGAGAACTACAAGGAACTTAGAGAACTACAACATGAAAAAGAACAAAGAAAACACTTTAAAAAGTTGGAAATGAATAATACAAGATTTGAAATGAAGAGTACACTACAAGGAATAAACAGTAGGTTGGATGAAGCAAAGGACTGAACACCAACATAGAAGGTAGAAAAAACGCCTAATCAGAGGAGCAAAAAAATAGCAATAACCTTTTAAAACGAGCATAGTTTAAGGACATTTGAGACAACATGAAGTAAGCCAACATTCATATCATAGGAGTACCAGAAAGTGAAGAGAGCAAGCAAACAATCAAGAAACTATTTGAAGAAATACACTAAAAACTTCCCTAAATGACACACAAGTCCAGGAAGAGTAGGGAATCATAAACAAGATGATCCCAAAGAAGTCTGGGACTTTTGGGGAGAGACTCTTCTGCAGACCAATGTCAAAACACATAATAATTAAAATGGCAAAGGTTAAAGACAAAGAGCAAATCATAAAAGCAGCAAGAGAAAAACAGTTAGTTGCCTAAAAGGGATCTCCCATAGACTGTCAATTGATATCAAAATAGAAACATTTCATGTCAGAAGGAATTGGCATGAAATACTTAAAGAGATGAAAAGTAAGGACCTACAACTAAGACTACTTTACCAAGCAAGGCTACCACTCAAAAACTGAAAAAGAAATAAAGAACTTCCCAGACAAGAAAAAGTTAAAGGAGTTTGTTACCACCAAACCAATATTATGAGAAATGTTAAAGGGTCTGCTTTAAGAAGAAAAAAAAAAAAAAAAAAAAAAAAAAAAAAAAAAAAAAAAAAAAAAAAAAAAAAAAAAAACAGAGGAACAGAGTCAAAAGAATAAAATGTCAATAAATACATACCTATTAATAATTACTTTAAACTTAAATAGCAGAAATGCTCCAATCAAAAGACATAAGGTAAAATAACGGATAAGAAAGCAAAAACCACATGTATGCTATCTAAAAGAGACCTATGTCAGAACAAAAGATACACACAGACCAAAAGTAAAGGGATAGAAAAAGATATTTTATGCAAAGGGAAATTTTAAAATGCTGGGGTAGCAATACTTACATCTGACAAAATAGACTTTAAAACCAGGCTATAGTAAGAGACAAAGAAGGACACTGCATAATAATAAAAGAGCAATCCAACAAGAGGATATAACCCTTGTAAATACATATGTACCCAACATAGGAGCACCTAAATATATAAAGCAAGTCTTGATGGAAATAAAGGTAGAGATCAAGAGTAATACTGTCACATGAGGAAAGTGTAATACCCCATTGACATCAATGGATAGGTCTTCCAGACAGAAAATCAACAAGGAAACAGCAGCCTTAAATGACACACTAGATCATAAATATCCCTGTTGAACATAAGTGCTAAAATCTTCAACAAAATATTAACAAACCAGATCCAGTAATACACTAAAATGATCATACACCATGATCAAGTGAAATTTATTCCCAACATGTGCCCATCAGTACATGGTACAATATCTACAAATCAGTAAGTGTGATATACCACATAAACAACTGAAAAATAAAAAATCATGTGATTATATTAATAGATGCAGGAAAGATATCTGATAAAACCCAGAATCCATTTATTATAAAAAACTCTCAGCAAACTGGGAATAAAAGGAACATATCTCAACACAATAAAGGCCATGCATGGCAAACCCATAGCCAACATCAGACTTAATGGGCAAAGACTACAAACATTCCCCTTAAGACCAGGATATCTGCTTTCACCACTCTTACTCAACAGTGTGCTGGAAGTCCTAGCCACAGCAACCAGACAAGGAGAAGAAATAAAAGGCATCCAAATTGGAAAGGAAGAAGTTAAACAGTCATTATTTACAGATGATATAATACCTATTCAGAGAACCCTATCAGAAATGGAAACTAAGGAAACAATCCCATTTATAATTGCACCAAAAAATAAAGTACTTAGGAATAAATTTAACCAAGGATATAAAAGACATGTACTCAGAACATTATAAAACACCGAGGGAAGAAACTGAAGAAAATACAAATAGGTGGAAGCACATACTGTATTCATGGATAGGAAGAATTAACACCATTAAAAATGTCCATCCTACACGAAGCAACCTATAGGTTCAATGCAATTTCTATCAAGATACAAATGGCATTTTTCACAGAACTAGAACAGATATTCAAAAAAATTTATATGGAACCACAAAAGGTCCTGAGTAGCAACAGTGACCTTGAGAAAGAAGAACAAAGTTGGAAGAATCATGCTATTTGACATGAAACTATAAGACCGTAGTAATCTAAACAGCATAGTATTGACATAAAAACAGACATATAGATCAATGGAACAGAATAGACAGTCCAAAAATAAACCCATTTATTATGGTGAATTAATATTTGACAAAGGATGCAGGAATATACAATAAGGTAAAGAGTACCTATTCAATAAATGGGGTTGGGAAAATCTGACAGATAATGTACAAAAAAAATGAAACTAGACCACATCCGTACACCATACACAAGAATACACTCAAACTAAATTAAAGACTTAAATGTAGACTTAAAACCATAAAAATCCTAGAAGAAAACATAGACAGTAAAATCTCAGAATTTCTCATAGCAATATTTTTTCCTGATATAACTCCTTAGGCAAGGGAAACAGGAGAAAATGAAACAAATAGGACTATATCAGACTAAAAAGTTTTTGTACAGCAAAGAAAACCATCAACACAATGAAAAGACAACAGTGAATGGGAGAACATATTCACTGATACATCCAATAAGGGTTTTAATATTCAAAGGGCTTCTAAAACTCAACACCAATAAAACAAACAATCCACCCTGGCTGGTGGCTCAGTTCATTCAAGCATCTTCCTGTGTATCACAAGGTTGTGGGTTGAATCCCTGGTCAGGGCATACACTTAGGTTATCAATCCCCAGCTGAGGTGTGTATGGAAGGCAACCAGTGGATGTTTTTCTCTCACTTCTTTTCCTTTCTCTCTTTCTCTCTCTCTCTTCCTCTCTCTCTAAAATCAATAAACATATCCTTGGGTGAGGATTAAAAATAATTCCAATTTTAAAATGGACAAGGGACCTGAATACACACTTCTCCAAAGAGGACATACAGATGGCCAATAGACATATGAAAAGATGTTGAATTCACTAACATTGAACTAATCATCAGAAAAATGCAAATTAAAACCACAATGAGATATTGTTAAATATCACACCACACACCTGTTAAAATAGCTATCATCAATAAATCAAAAAACAACAAGTATTAGTGAGGATGCAGAGACCAGGGAACCCTAGTTCACTGTTGGTGGGAATGTAGATTGGTGCAGCCACCATCAAAAGCAATATGGAGTTTCTTCAAAGAACTATAAATGGAACTTCCTTATGACCCAGTAATCCTACTTCTGGGAATATATACAAAGAAATAAGGAACACTAATTTGAAAGAAATGCACCCTTATGTTTATTGCAGCCTTATTTACAATAGCCAAGATTTGGAAGCAGCCCATGTGCCCATCAGTAGATGAGTGGATAAAAAAAGCTATAGTACATTTGCATAATGAAATACTACTTGGCTGTAAAAAAGAAGGTAATCTTAACTTTTGGGACAGCATGGATGGACCTGGAGAGTATTATGCTAAGTGAAGGAAGTCAGTAAGAGGAAGACAAATATTGTAGCTTATAATTTCACTTGTATGTAGAATCTAATTAACAAAATAAACTAAAAACTAGAAAGACTTATAGACACAGTGAACAGATTGACAGCTGTCAGAGGTGAGCATGTAGTGAAGGCTGGGTAAAAAAAGAAGGAATTAAGCAAAATTAAGGAAAAAAAAAACCCTCATAGTCAGACAATAGTTTGGTGATTGCTCGAGGGAAAGGGGGTTAGGAGGAGGTAGGAGAGGGTAAAAGGAGAATAAATGGTGATGGAAGGCCATTTGATTTGGGGTGATAAAGATACAATACAATATACAGAAGGTGTATTACAGGACTGTACCCCTGAAAGCTACATAATTTTATTAACCAATATTACCCTGATACATTCAACTTTTTAAAAAGTAGGATAACTTATTGTGTTGCTGAATAAAAGTAAACAACTTTTCTATAAACAGGGAATAACCAATTTAAAAGAGATCCATGTGTGTTTGTGTATGTGTACATAAAAGGGATAGATTCTAATTACAAGTATAAAAAACTAGAAATAAACACAATAAAAATGTTTAAGACTTACGTGAAGAACTCTTTACTTAAAGATATTTACAAAACAAACTGACAAACCCTGAATGCATGAAGGAACACAACGGGTCCCTGGATAGGAAAATTTTAAATCATAAAGATATATAAGATGTATATGCCCACTCAATGTAATTTATAAAGTCAATTAAATCCCAATAAAATCAAGCTCTAACATAATTTTTACAAAGCTGGTTAAGATCACCTGAAAGAAAAATTAAATGTATATGAATAAGCAAAAACATTTAGTTAAAGAATAATAATGAGACTTGCCCTATTCTATAATAGTTAAAATAGTACTATATTGGTGAGATAGATAGAGTTTAAAATGTAGGAATTTAGCTTATGAAGAATGTGGAATTTCAAAGCAGGGAAAATTTATTTGATCAATAAATAGATAACATAAGGATGACAGAATAGCCATTTGGTAACAAAAAGTGAATTAGCTACTCCACACCTTATATAAAAATGGACTCCAAATAGATAAAGGAGTAAAACTTTCTTTGAAAACATTAAAGACAAATATGGAAACACTTTTATAAAATTGGGGTGGGAACTATTTTCCTGGATAAGATATAAAACCAAAGTACCATGTGCGATTTGTTGAAAATAAACTACATCTCAATAATAAAATACAACTAGAAAAAAAGAATAGCATATAGGAAAAAAATGGCAAATCTGCATAAATATCCTGAAAATGTAAAATTTTCTACATGGCAAAAAATAAATAAATAAAGGGTAAAGGCAAGTAACAAATAAGAAGAAAAATTTGCACCATATGTAACAGCTAACAAATTAATAATCAGAGATAGATAGACAGATAGATAGATAGCAACCAATTGAAAAATAGGCAAAGGTTATGGACAGGCAATTAACAGAAGAAAAATTTAAAACAGTTGTAAGGGAATTCAGAGATGCAATGTTACTTCAGCAGGAAAGGTGTCTAGGAAATGTTGGACTCCATATAACATTCTGTGACTGTTTAACACTCTGTAGCCTCAGGTTTGTCTAAATACCCAGAAAGACAGAATGCTGCCCAAAGAAATGTCATACCAGAGGAAGGAGGTTAACAAATATATAGAGTGCAGGTAACTTTCTGATGTTATCTGTTAACTTAGAAATGCATTGTTGCTCTGGCTGGGTAGCTCAGTTGGTTAGAGCATCATTGTGATATACCAAGGTTGAGAGTTCAATCCCTGGTAAGGGCATATACAAGAAGCAACCAATGAATGAATGCATTAACAAGAGGAACAACAAATCAACGTTTCCCTCTCTCTCTCTGTCTCCTCCCACTCCTCTCTCTCTCTCTCTCTCTCTCTCTCTCTCTCTCTCATTCTCTCTACAATAAATAAATAAATAAATAAATAGATTCCTGCCCCCCACCAGAGGTAAGCTGCAGGCGAGCAAGTGAAGCTTCCCTCATATTACCACCTGAGCTCCACCTCCTGTCTCCCTCTACCACCCACCACCCCCATCTAGGGAAAAACTGTCTTCCAGGAAACCGATCCCTGGTGCCAAAAAGGTTGAGGACTGCTAGTCTACATGACTACCCACCATACAGTTTTACTATTAACCCCCTATAAAACAGAGACCCTGTCCTAGGAAGTGTATGTATTTCTTCCCAGCCAGCTACCACTGGGAGGAAGCAGCTGCTTTGCCCATGTATGTAAGTTTCTCCTATTAAAGCTCTTATGAATTTGAATAAGGTTACATGTTATTTATTTGTAACTGATCCTGAATTTACATTTTTGGGGCTTTCCCCCAACAACAGTCAATAAACATATGATGAGATGTACAACCTCACTACTAATTGAATACAATAATTTAAATTAAATTGTATTGTATTGAATATAATAGTCAAAATTAAAACAATGAAGTATTATTTCCCATCATTGTGATAAATAATGGAAAAGATTAATAATATCCATTGTTAATGAAGCTTCAGGGAAATAGATACATCATGCAATGATGGTCAGAGTATAAATTTGTAAAGTCTTTTAGGAGAGCATCTTGGCATTGTCTATTAAAAATTTAAATATGCATAGCCTTAGGCCCAGCAATTCTCTTTCCAGAAATCTAACCAACAGAAACACTTGGAAATGTATATAAGGATGTTCACTGAAGCACTGGTTGTGTTAATGAAATATGGGAAGTTTCCTAAGTTTTCATTACTGGGGAATGACAGGATGTAGTTTGGTACTGTCTTGCTATGTAATATCAATAAAAAAAAGTGCAAATAATATCACCAACAATGCTTATAAAGCATTAAGTGTAATGTTAATAATATGGTTGTGGGTACATATGAATGCCAATAGGAGAGGGACTTGAAAGATCTAAACTGAATCATTGGCAATGATTACCTCTGGGGATGGCAGTGGAAGTGGGATATTAGGGTGTAAACAGGGGAAATGCAGATTCTCATGTTTTAATTTTGACAGCATTTGAATCTTTTACATATAATATTTTTTACATAATGCCTGTGTCACAGCAGCTTACAAAAACATCAGTGTGACTACACTATGTTGTGTAAACAGTGATAAAAACAGAAGTTACATGATGCCATAGGTGGAAGAGATCTCCAAGAGTTAGCACACACAAAGATGCTCTCATGAAGGAGGAAGGGTGGATGAGGGACCTTAAATAAGATGTGCAACTGGAATAGGCCAAAGGAAAAAGTGTTAAGGTCTCCAAGAGAGGGTGACATTATCCACCAAGCCAAGAGCATTTCATTCATTTGTCAAGTACTTATTGACAGTCTGCTGTGTACAGATCATCATCATCATCCCCCCAAAGTATGAATTGTGTAGACCAATCCATGCAAAAAAGTCATTTTCAATGCTGGTCAGTATATAAATTCATTAACTACTATAGAAGCCGATTCGACTTTTTAAATTGTATCAGTCTTTAACTTGAGTATACCATTAGCCCCCGCAATCTTATTTCCAGGATTTTATTGTAAGGACAGGAACATTAGTAGAGATTTACTGATGAGGTAGTAGAGCAACTTTAGTGACAATAACTAGGAAGCTAAATTGTGGTACATCCACATCATGGAATATTATTCCACCATTAAAAGTAGGTTAAGGAAGCATATTTAACATAGGAAAATGTGCATAATATTTAGTAATGTGAGAAAAGCAAGTCCCAAAATGGTATTTGTGGTATAAGTGGACTTAGGTTTTTAATTTTTACCTGCATAAAAACGTCTGAAAGGATTTACAATGAAATGATAAGTTATGACTGGGTGGAGATATTGCAAGTCATTTATGTATTTTCCCATGTTTTCTCTAATTGGACTATATTGTTTTTGCAATAGAAAACAACCAACACGTGGAAATCGGGGTAAATCCAAAGAGCCAACGCTGTTCTGACACTTGCCATGCCAAGAACCATCCCTTAACTGCATCAACACAAGTCATCCTCCGTTTGCAACAGTAAAAAGAGACCACCAGTCTTTCTGGAAGTTTACAGGGAATGACAAGCAATTTGATCTCTCACATTAATAACATTGCAAGGACAACAGAATAGTCCATGGTGGAGGGTGGGTAGTGTTAGAAAGAATTCCCAAGAAAATCTAGTTCCTCTCTCCGTGAATGACTTGAGAATCCCATGGGAAGGGGGAGAGCAGAGTGAGGAGTGAGCATGCAGAAAAGGTGAGTGAGCCATGGGGCCCAGGGGAAAAGGCTTTCTATTCAGAAACACCTCTTATTGAGGGAACTTAAGATTTGGAAAATGTTTAGTTTTAAGTTCTATAGTTAATAAGCTTAGTAGTTAATGCATATAAAAAGCTATCATTTTAGGAACTGAAAGTATAACCCACCCTGACTCCAGGAGACCATAAGCAATTCAAACTTTGTGCCCCAGAAGGACTGAAAGCAATCAAGACGGTATCTGAGCCATTGTGCTCCAGGGAGAGAAGTCTACCTGAGGTCAACAAATGAAAGGGTGCTAGGAAAATTGCTGGGCTGCATCTTTTATCTGAATAACTTTTCCTGAATCTCAAACCCCTTACCTACACTTTTTTCTACTTATAAGAAAGATCAACTTGAAATGAAATATAATCCAGTCTTTTAGGGAACATAACCTGCTGTCTTCTCAGATTACCAGCCATCTGAATAAAGCACCCCTAAAGATTCAATTCTTCTCTCTACTTACTGGTTCTGGTAGGGACAGGCAGCACAAACACCAACTTTTCCGGTTTCACACTCAGAGTTTCTATTTAACATTCCAAGACAAATGCATCTTCCCACAGAACTTTTCATTGTGTTGTTATTTTTTGCTCCTGTTTTCCTTATAACAACTACTCAGGTGCAGATTTAGGAAAACAAGGCCCTTAGAGATGATTGAGGCAAAGGGCCTGGGGAAAGATACCCTGGGAGGCTGGAGTCACAGGCCTGTCCCCACCCTGGCTCAGGAAGGAGCCAAGCCTCCACACAATCCCCTCAGCTCTGTGCAGACAGGCTCCAACCTAAACAAGCCTGTCTGCTTTCAAGCCATTCACTTTGGGTTACCTCTCCTTAATCCCTTACAGTTGACTACTAGAAGCCTAAGTGGGCCCTTCTAGAGGTATGGTCATTGATTCCTAAAGTTTTGAACCTTCTCATTAGAAACCCATGGCACAGCCCAGAAGCTGAGGAATTGTATTAAACAGGAAGCTCTGAGGCAGGGCAGGTACAGCAGGGGAGGCTCAGGTCCTTGGAGAGTTAGAAGAGAGACCAGCATGGGTTAGGGGAGTGAGCCCCAGATAGCGACAGAAGAAAGAGGAAAAGGAAAAAAAAAAACAGTGAGTGAGGAAAGGTGAGAGGAGGAGGGAAGAGAGAAAGGGGAGGGTCAGGGGATGGGAGGAGAAGAAGAGTGAGAAGAGAAAGGGAATTTTGAGAGGGGGAAGAAGGAAGATGAGGAAAATGGATGAAGGGCAAAGAGAAGGGAATAAAGTGAGGAGAAAAGAAGCAGGGGCAGATTTTTAATCCCTCTGAACACTTAGGAACTACCTCATTACAAGTACACCCAAATGTTCTGAAAGGAACCCACTTCACTCCCGGAAAGTAGATTTGCTTTAGTACATTAGATGACTGCACTCACTTGAATGTAAGGAACCTTTTTATCTATTCTAATTGGTCCATTGTAACTGGCAGACTTACTAACAGTACACTTAGTGTACGGCTCAAGAATATACTATGACATAAAAATAAAAAGGACATATATACAATTGTATGTTTCAGAACCAAATGATATGTAGAATGGATTCCCTTCCCAGCCTTCTGTTTTCTGTGCCAAAATATATGAGTATATGTATACTAATATTCCTTTATTCTCTTGAATTAAATTGCTTAAAATAAAAAGTGATAACATCTTGGATAATATATCATTTTGTGCTTAAGAACATTTCCAAGGACAAAGGTAGGCTGCTTAAAGACTATCCATGTAAATTATTTACATTGACGTATCCCTTATTTATGTAGGATACTAAAAATACCTTTCACAACTGAGTTTTACCCTTTGAAAAAAGCTTATCAAAAGATCATTAACACCTTTAATATTGTACTACATGTATATAGTGAAATTAGGTTCTTTTTTTCATATTCTGGACTATCAGCTTTACTTTATGATCCCCTTGCTCCTGTGCCAGACCAAATTCAAAGCAATCTGAGATGTAATTTTAGTAATCAATGGGAAGTCTTATTAAAATTGTGAGAGGTGTCTTGAATAGAACATTTGTGATAACAATAACCCTCAAGCATGGCACTTGATAGCTAAGATGTGCCAGCATGAGGCCCACACCTGCTGTTTGTCTCCAGTTGGAAGGGCTACTTCTGGTCCTTTGCCCACTTTCAGGTGAATTTCTCAATGAGCTTTGGGAACAGATCAGAGTCAGCAGTCTTCCCTGTTCCGAGGCCTGGCAACTGACATCAGGACCTCTCAATGCATGCCTCCTCTGTGGATGCTTGGTACCCAAAGGCCAAAGTAATCCAGGCTCCCAAACCTGAGCTCGAGGTGAAGCATCCAGTCAGTCCCAGCTTTCAAATGTGAAGGAGGTTTTGCTCTGGGACAGGCTGGGAAGCATGGGGCCAGGCTCTTGCTTCTTTCTGTCCTTGCTTTCACATCTACCAAACACGTCAGCCCATGAAACAATCTGTCCTCCGTGCATGACCTGGCTCCTTAAGGCCATGGCTCCTAGAGGCTGAGAAGATGTGCTCTAACCCAGCATAGTCATCCTGGAAGCTGCCCAGCCCCTTCAGGGAGGCCCACTGACCTGTCCCCATGCCTCTTCCAAGAGAGCAGACATGCTTACCTCTAATTTCTGTCTGTGAGGAGCCGTTGGACCAGGCTGTCCACTTATTCTTGTACTTACTGATTTCCTGAACTTTGCAGACATAATGCCCTTGATCAGCTGGTCGGAGGTTCAAAACAGACAGCGTGTAGAGTACCCCATGCCTCTCCTCCAGAAGGTGCAGCCGCTGCCGGTAGAAGTTGCGGCTGAAATTCCCATAGTACTGCACCACCCTGAGCTTGGTCATCTTAACCATCAAGGTTTCCTGGGTATTGGGACATGCAAAAAACCAGCGCACAGCCAGCAAGCTGTCCTTCCTCCTCTTCTGGGAGATGTGGCAGAGAAGAGTGGCATTTTCCCCCTCCAGGTAGTTAACCACAGGTCCTGGGGACACGGTAACATTGAGGGCCCCACAGACCTCTGCAGAGAAAAGAGGAAGATAGTGAGGAAGGTCACTCTTCTACAGGTGGACACAGTGTATCTTTTCTCTAGGAGCCGATGTGTTCCGCATGGACAGAGAGGCCGCCCCAGTCCCTCCATTCTTGCTCTTTGCCCTCAAGATGGCCAGAAAGAGGGCTCCTCCAGGAGGACCCTCTGTGGAAGCACATGTCTTCTCCAATGAAATGGTCCCATCCACACAGAATGGCACTGGCCACCAGGCCCAAAGGTTTGTTTGTTTGTTTTTTTTTTTTAATTTGTTTAAATTAATTGCTGATGCTTAAAATTGAGGATACAATATTTCACATAAAAATTTGGACCTTTGGAATCTCTTACAAATTTCCAGCCCTCAGCAATCCCTCCCCACCCACCTCCTCAAGCCTGCTTGGGCCAGTTCCACCACAGGCATGAGTGGGCAATGCTGTGGGTTCAGGAGCTGCCCTTCCAAGCACCTTTCCCTGTTTCTAGTTCAGTTGTCACCAAGGCAGATTATCAGCACTGGTCAGGCATGTATTAAATGAGTACCAAGAACTAGAACCACAGGGGTTTCTCAGTTTCTTGCTCTAAGTCCCTTCGGACTCAGGGCTGACATGCGGGAATAAAGATGAATGAGCCCAGGAACTGGGAGGGGTGAGAAAACCTCCCAATCGCCCACAAGATGCTCCAGCATTTGCAGGCCTGGTTCACTACTTCTTGTCCTTTGGTTACTTAGTTACATTCACCTCAAGGGCTGCCCCTCCAGATGGTGCAGGGCAATCAGGCTGCCCTGAAGCTTCCAGGTGGCCCCTTTCTCTGGCCAGCAAAACCCAGAAAATACAAAGGATGCCCAGAAGCTTCTCTGTCTAAGCAGGGCTGTTTTGTCCTCAAGAGCCACATCCTCATCGCTGTGCAGTCCAGTGCACAACTCCACAAAGCACCAATCCCTGCCCAACCTACTGTCTAAGCAGGTGTCCCAGGTCATCCTAAACCACAAATACCTCCTAAATGTCATTTGGTCATCTGAAGGGGTCAGGGCCTGAGGTCAGAGTAACCAAAAGCTCTGAACTCAGGTCAGTGCTACAGGTAGGCAAAGAAGGATGACAAAGAGATAGGAGATCTCTATCTTATGCTGTGAAGAGGCTGTGAGTCAACATGGTGAGGCCCTGTGTGTGTCGGGGTGGGTTGGGGATGCCACATAAAAAATATTCTTGCCCTGGCCGGATGGCTCAGTTATTTAAAGTGTTATCCTGTACACCAGGTTCGATTCTCAGACAGGGCACATACCTAGGTTGCATGTGTGATACCCAGTCAGGGTGCATATGGAAGGCAACCAACTGAGGTTCCTCTCTCTCTCTTTCTTTCTCTCTCTCTCCCCTCTCTCCCACTCCTTCCCTTCCTCCCTGTCTTTCTCTCTCTCTAAAATCAATAGATATATCCTTGGGCAAGGATTAAAAATTAGCCGATAAGGTCATCCTCTTGTATGGTTTCCACTACTGATTTAACAAACTGAATACCTTGAGAGATATGACTTGAAGGTCAATGTTCTTTAATTTTCTTTCTCATCTCTTAGAAGCCAGGCTCACCAGGACACTTCAGGACCCTTAATTTAATCACATGAATAAGTGTACTTTGTAACCTTATAAGGTTACATTCACAGGTTCAGGGATTAGGACACAGATATTTTGGGGGAGGTCACTATTCAGCTTACCATACTATAATAGTCTTTTGTTACCTTAAAAAAATAGATGGAAGAAAATTCAGAAGAAAAAGATTGATGCTCAGATGGACTCTAAGTAGCTTGTGGACAAGAATGAGGTCTTCTGTATCTACAGTGACAAAGGACAAAGTAGCCCAGGGAGTTACTCCAGGAATGTACATGCTCTCTAATAACAATCTCTAACAATCTCACTGTCAACACAAGTCACTGATGCAGGACAAAAGGGGGAAACTGTCCCAACTGTCTCCCCTGCATCTCACCCACCTGGCCTGCACTTTGCTCATATGCTATATCAGTCCAAGAACATTTCCCCTGACTGCTAAGGTCCTGTCTAAAAGGCCCCCCATGTTGGGAGTTCCCTGGTGAGCAGCCACACAGCCAGAACACCAAGCTGAGCCCACTCCAACAGCAACACAGGGGTTCAACATTCGACAGGCAGAGAGCAGCAGAGGCAGCAGCTGACCTCCAGACTTGAAGTCCAGCTCCACCCACCCCCAAGGGTGGGCTCCCCACTGGAAGCAAGGAGAAGGGGAAGGCAGGAAATTAAAACAATATGGGTGGATGAGGGCAAGGCTGGGCCCCCACACTCCAGTCTCCTTCTATTAACACTGCATGAAGGAGGGATTTTTATGGTGAGAGAATGTGCCAAGTGCTTTGGTCCCCAGGGAGGCCAGATTCCATCCTGAAAGCAAACTAGTAACCCTTCCACTTCCACAGCTCAGGCCAAGAGTCGGCAGTTCCCACGAAGGGAATGGACTGAGCCATCTTCCCAACACGAGCCCTCCTCTCCTCTTTACCTGTATGCCTCTCTGCCTTCATTCATCCCCATATTCTCTCACAAAGGGCTCCAGCACAATTCTCCCAGCAAAGTGCAAAAATTTCTGATATGGGCTGAATTGTGTCCCCACCAAATTCATATACTGAATCTTAACTCCCAGGACCTCAGAATGTGACTGTACTTGGAGGAAGGGCCTTTAAAGGGGTGATTAAGTTAAAATGAGGCCACTAGTATAGACCCTAATCCAAAATGATTGGTATCCTCATAAGAAGAGATTAGGACACAGACACACATGGAGGGCAGACCATGTGAAGACAGAAAGAAAGTGGTCATCTACAAGCCAAGGAGAAGGGCCTCAGAAGAAATCAACTTTGCCAGCAACTTGATCTCAGACCTCCCAAGGACTGAGAAATACATTTCTGTTGTTTAAGCTACCAGTCTATGGTACTTCGTTATAGCAGCCCTAGTTAAGCAATGTAACCTTGTTCATAGGAAGGCTCATTTCAGCCCTATATCTGCCACCAGCCGGACAGTCACACTCATTTTCAATAAGAGTGAGTGTGATTGAAACTGATGCTTGAGAGGCCCTTGGAATCTTAAAGCTTTGCTAAAGAACATAGGCTCTCAGGTTGTAGGGGACTCCCAAGCCTGTGATGAGCTTGCTCAGAAGGCCAGGTACCCCAGGGTAACATGCTCCCCTAGGTACAGAGATGCCTAACTTAAACCCAGGAGACAGAGCTCACGTGTGTGGTGGGGAGGAGGCACTTCAGGAGGTGAAAAGATGCAGGTGGGGAGCTGGTGCCTGGCCAAGGTTAGCTGACCTGGATGCTTAGTTACACACTAGGTGAGAGCTGCACATGTCTTTTTCTCCACCGCAGTCACCAGGACTCATGTGGCTCAGGAGAGAACACAGCAGTGGGGGGCAGGACCACAGAGAGCAAAGGCAAAGCTGATACGGAGTCAAGTGGTATTTGTGGGGATCTAGGCCTTTCCCTTTTTGATCTCAGTCTGAAGAATAGAGCGTACACACCCTGCAGGGCATAAAGGAAGGCCAGCAAACCTAGGCCAAGCCAGCTATAGGACAGGGGAGAATGGGTGTCACCAGACCCTCCTATACCTGGTAAGGTAAGGGAGCAGTCCTGGGCAGGGCAGAGTCTCCCCTCTTCTGGCCTAGAGGGGAGAACTGCCAAAGTTTGGCCCAGAAAAGAACTAATGTTTTTGCTTTGTGACCCTGAGGGAACCTCCACATTCAGAGTTCCCATTCCCCCTAGCCTATGCCCCAGCTTATGCTTTGTACACTTAACCACTCAACACATACTTGCTGAGCAATGGCCATGTGCTGGGCACTGTGTGAAGAAGAAGATGGCATTCCTAATTTCATGGAGCCTTCAGCCTAGTGGGAAAGGCAGCTGTTCATCAGGAAAAAGACAGGAGTATGTGACAACAAGTAGTATCACACACTGCAGAAACAAGATGCAGGGCTTACACAAATCAGAGCAGGATCCTGACATAGACTAGGAGCCAGCGGAGAGAACCTGGGGAGGTAACCATGAGATAAAGAATGAGTTGGACTTAATAACACAAAATTCAGGGCAGCTGAAGGAATCACTCTCCTGGGAGAAGGCCCCACCTGTGCAAAGACCCTGAGGTAGGAGCCACCAAGAGCAAGCTGGAAATAGAGAGATCAGCATCCTCTAGTGCACAGGTGGCAAACACAGGGACCGCAGGCTATATTCGGCCCTCTACCTTGTTTTATCCAGCCTGGCACCTTGTTTCTACCCAGCGGCAGCGCCAAGCTCTCACTTAACTATTAGGGAGTAATTACATTTATACAGTCCTAAAATTACCTTCAGCCCTTTGAAGGCAACTGCGAGACTGATGTGGCCCCCAGTGAAAATGAGTTTAACCCCCTGATCTAGTGAAGTCCACTGCCCCATGGCCCATGCAGCCACCTGGATTTGCAGATGGATTTCAGGAGAGAATTTTCCACCCCAATCAGGGCCTCCAACGCCAGTTCTTAAAGGAAGCAGGGAAGAGACTGATGCAAACAGAGGACAGGACACTGCTGCCATGAACCTTGTTCCTTCAATAAGCACAGGCTCCATTACTTGGGAGCCCTGGTTATCCCATGTGGTCTGGGCACTGGGCTGCTCATGGCTCCGGGACATCCCAGTGGCTTATTGGGGCCAGGCAGAGAGTCAGCCAAGTTGGAAACCTGGTTCTATTAGGAGTAATTCCCTCAGAGCCTCAGTTTCTTTATCTAAAAAAATGGGAAAGTAATCCCCTACATGGTGAGTATAAAGCTCCAGTGCGAAACTAACTTTAAATTATCGATAATAGTTTGCATGCCTGAGAACTGAGCAGGTAGGGACAATAAAAAGTGACATACACGCTGACCCATGAGTAGGGTGGGCTTCCTCAGTGTGTATCTTGCAGTTACACAGGGGCCCCCCATTTGGTTTGATCTTTTCTGTCATTCTCTGGACATTTAAATAATTTTTGAGTAGGGGGCCCCACATTCTTATTTTGTACTGGATCCCACAAATTATATATCTGGTTCTGGCTGTAAGCAAACACTGAATTCCTGTGGGTAAGATTGATGGGGTATAACCCTCTTGTTCCTATTTGGATAATGTTTTCTCACAGCTCAGAAAATGCCTAAAGGACATCAGTGTAGTCAAGTAGTACTACTCACCTAGCACACAACCTCTCCTCATAAGGGGAGGGCAGCAATTTCCAGATGCTGGCGAATGTGGGACTTATAGCAGAAACAAGGCACCGGCTGACTGAGAGCAGAGATGGGCACAGCCTGAGTCCTTCTCTTGTAATCTGGCCAGTGATGTGCTAGTGGCTCTGTGCCCTGCACTTCTTTTCTGTCCTGAGGAGCCTTGCCCCACTCATTTCAGAGAACCAGATGCCTCTATGTTTATAAGGAATGCAAATTATGTGTACCACTCAACAGCAAAAATCTCATTCTCATTAAATGGTTAGTATGAAATCAGGACAAGTAAATCTCCGAAAATAATACAAGTGTATTCCTTGAAAACCCATAACACTAGGATGAAGTGCTTGCTGAGCACCAAGCACAGGTGCAGGGGCAGATGCAATCATAAGCCTACCACCTGAAAAGAGCTCTCATCCAGGACAAAGATGTGGCTTTGGCCAGTGAAAAAAGCTAACATAACATTTGCTGGATGTGAACTCCATGTCAAGTACTATCTAAGCACTTTAGATGCATTTTCCCAATTTACCCTTATACTGTGATTATCCCCATTTACAGACAAGAGGGGTGAGGCCCAGAGAGGCTAAGCTGCTCATGCAAACTCCCATAGAACGTGGCAGAGCTGGAATTGAACCTAGGCCATCAGCTTCAGAGTCAACTCTCAACCAGCACTTTGTACTACAGTTTGGCTTCTACTAAATACTTTGCCCCTTGGTTTGCTGTAAAATGAGAGGTGGGACCACGTGATTGCTAAGGTCCTGCTCTGCCCCAAAATACAGAGGTAGAAAAGTTCAAGGGTTAAGAGTCTAGACTTGTGTATAAAGTGGCTCTGCCAGACTCTGCCTTCGGGGATGGAGTCACAGGTGAATCACTTAGAAGAGTGGGTAGCACATGATGAGTGCTGCCAAGCAGGAGCTGTCACCATTATCATTATCTGAGCTATGGCTTTGGTCACAGCTGGAGCAGACTCTAAAGAATCCTGAATTCCAGCTGATGTCTCCTGGAATAGGAGAATGTCCTTGACCCCCAAAAAGCCTCTCTGAGGGTGCCCTCTCTGACAGCACCCAAGATTAGGAAGGTGGTCATGGATCCTGGGGACAAAGACCCTGTGCCCTCTTGCATCCCAATTAGCTGCTGGCTACTCCACAGAGGCCACCAGAGCTGGCCAGGCCCAACCATCACAGTCAAACCTGCAGCCTTTGTCAGTCAAGATGGTGATAGACCTAAAAGGAACATGTCCCACAGTGCTGATTTCAGGTTCACTAGAAACCCCATTGCTCTGGTAGCCAGGGACAATGGGTGAATTTCTTCCCACCATGATGATCCAAGTCATTCCTCAGATTCTGATCTACGCTAGCGAGCTCAAAGGCCAGCTCCACCACTTGGTAGCTGGGTCACCCCTGGAAAATTACTTAACTCTGAGCATCAGCATTCTTTTTTACAAAACAATGGTAACACAGCTTAGCCAGTATAAGCACAGAGTCTAGAGCCAGGCTTCCTGGGTTCAAATCCCAGCTCCACCACTTACAAGCCTTATGACTTAAGGCAAGTCAACTCATGGTCCTCTGCCTCAGTTTCCTCATCTGCAAATTGGGGACACCTCCCTCAAAGATTATTGGCAAGTTTAACTGAGTTAATGTTTGTACCTGGATATACAACTATTTGCTCTTGTCATTATTATTTTGAAGTAGTGCTGTGAATAAACAAGATAATTGTATAGCACAACACTTGGAACCCAGTTGGCTCCCTGGAAACCTGACATTCATGGATACACTTATTTTTACTATTATTCTAGCGAGCATGGCTCTTTCAGCTCTGAGGCAGGCAGGCAGGGCCCTGAGGAATAGAGAAAATTCTTCATCAACTTGGAAGTGAGGGCAGAAACCCCCAAATGAAAGCCAGCTGTGTGGGTAGAGACTTCCCCTAAGGCAGGGTGCTATGTAAATGGCCCTGCTTCATCCAGCTATTGGATACCCTATCTCACCAGGCCTGGTCATCGCAAATGGCCCAAGTATGTATGTCCCCAGACCCAAAGCTAGCCAGGGAGATCCACCCCTTCCAAGGAACGTCCAAAGAGAGTTAAGGGGAGTTGCTGCCCAGACTAACTGGCTAACAGTTGTACGTACTGTGGAGGACAAAGAAAACAAACCAACAACTAGGGCTTGCGCTTTTCCGTTTAAATCTTTTACTGAGAGACCTGGCCCTTGAAAGGGGCCGGGCTGTTCTGAGCTTCCCTGTGGAGCGCCAGGGTTCTGGCCAAGGAGGGAAAGAAAAGGGAGAGGGTGCCGCCCGTGCCCTCAGGCAGGCATCCCCGCGGCAACAGGGACAGCACAGACCCGGCCGCCAGCGTGCACTGGGAGGGGGAGGCCTGGAGGCTGCCGTGCCTCTTCGCCAGTCCCGAGCACCGAGCACCGAGCCCCGAGCCCCAGCCGCCCCTCACCCGCCGGCCACTTGGCAGCCGCGGCCGGTCTACAGTGCTTACCCAGGGCTGGAGCCCACGCCAGCAACACGGCTGTAGCCAGCGCCAGAAGCCGCATCTCCCCTCCGCCGCCGCCGCCCGGCGCTGTGACGCGAAACCGCGCCACTGCCTGCGGGTGCTTGCCGCCTAGCCCGCCCCGCGCCCGCCCCCAAATCTGGCCCCGGCCTGAGCCCCGGCCCATCCTGGCCCGCCCCTGGGCGGCCCGCCCCGCCGGGCCGGGCTTCAGGGTTCCTGGGGCCGCCCTGGATGAGGGCGAACCCCGCCCCCCAACCCCCATCATTCGCGGGCGACCTTTGAGCATCTCGTTTTCACTATTCCCATTTCACAGATGAGAAAACTGAGATTCTGAGAGCTGATGGCTGGACAGAGGAAATACGCAGCTGCAATGGGATTCTCAGTCTGTTAGCATCACAGACAGTTATTTCTAAGGAGAGGAAATCTTGGAGCTTACAGGTGGGATGGGGTAGGGGAAGTACCAAATGTCCCTGTGTAGGTGTAACCTGCTGCCCACCCTCTACAGAGACATTTGTGAGCCAAGGAGCAGAGCAGCCCAGAGAGAAGTCCTCTTCTGCTGCCCTGAACTGGGTGTGGAGATGCCAGGGATGGGGACCCTTGCAAAATGAGAGGTCCACATGGATGCTGTTAAAAATAAAGACCACTTAGGGTTATTTCAGCCACAGCCTGGTCTAGGTACTTGGCACCATGTCACTGAATCCTGGCACCGTGAGGTTCCTGGGATAGCTCCTTAATCTCCATATGCCTCAGTTTCCTCCATCTGTCCAATGGGATAATGGACATGTTCCTCACCAAGTGCTTAAGAAGATCAAGTTAGACAGGTCCAGTTAAGGCCCATCAATGTCAGCTACCCTTATTATTATTATCATAGGTAAGGAAGTGGAAGCAGGGAGATGAAGGAGCTGACCCAAGTCACACAGCCAGGGAATGGTGACGAAGCCACTCAGCCCAGGGCACTCTGAGTCAACACCTAGTCTCTTCACCATGGTTCTAAACTTGGGGTCTGAGCCCAATGGATGTGTTAGTCCAGGATCTCCAGGGCATGAACAGTATGTTAGGTATGTTTTGTATCTGTCTGTAAGGGAAGGTCTTTAAGGGGTTCCAGAAATAGTGGGCTCTGCTTGGGACTGAGTCTATGGAAGCAGAGGAAAACAGAGTCCCCATCTCCTTCCCTCTAAGGGCAGTGAAGGGAATGTGGACAGCACAGAGAGGTGGTGTTGCCCACTGGTATTGAGCCCCAAGACGTGTCCCAGAGGGACCATGTACCACTATAACCTAGGCCAATGGGTGCAAGCCTTTGTGATCACTCCAAATTTCAGGCACTTCCTGAGGTCCTAGGGCCTATTGTCCTTATAGGGCTCCTCTAGCTGAGAGACCCTCATACAGAACAGGGCCTTGCAGGGATTGGGCTGACAATCAAAGCAACCAGACTGGGGAGTGGCCCTACTACTCAGCCAAGCTGGTGAAAGGACCTGAGGAGTCTGTGGTGAGCTAGCTTCAAGGTCCCCGGATCTGATTGCAAGGACAAGTGAAGACAGGAACTGGTACCGAACTGGTGCCAAACTGGATCCTACAGCCCTGGAAAGCAAACATTCCTAGGAGACTTCTAGACCACAGACTGAAAACCAACTAATTCTGTGAGGTTCCAGGCTCCGTTTTACAGATTAGTAAACTCAATATCAAAGAGGATCTGAGGCCTGTTCAGGGTTCTGTGGGCCACGGAGTATCTGAACTGGGAACTTGAACTCATGGCAGAAGAGGAACACTGGCTCTGAAAGTCAGCTGGCATCCCACGTGAACAGTTGTAGGTCCTCTGAACTTTATTTCCCTGATGCAGGTGACAACATGTAAAATGGCATGTCAACATGACTGTACATGGGCAGGGAACCAAGGAAGTGGCAGGACAGTTTGGTGTCCTTCATGACCTCCCACCTGAACACTGGTGCTTTCAGTTTACTCTCCCAGTTGGTAGAAAGTAGAAGGGGCCCCTTACACATGTTTGCCACACTTTGAGGAGCAAGTTCCTGCTTCAGTCATTGTATCACTTCTTAATGTCCATCTCTCCTTGCAGAACTGAGCAGACATTCAATCCAGCATTGGACCTAAATGCTCAGCCTTTCCCTTGCTTTTTTCTTTGCCAACAGGTGCAGTGTAGGAGATTTGGGGCTGGAAAGTGTTTTTCTTGCACTTCTGCGATACATAACATTGTTCTGTTTGCAGCTATGCTCTCTCTCAGTACTCTTCAGCTTCCCCAATAATCTACCAAACATTGGTAAGACCTTTGTTGCATGACACAAGATCAGAGAAATATACCCAGTACCCAGGGAAGACTCAGCCAATGAGCCAGGTGAGACTCAGTATTTTAGCTGCTGTGGACTGCAATAGCAAAGGGCTTTGCCTTGCCCTCACAAACAAGCTTAGGATGATTTGAAAACCCTCCACTGGCTTATTTGTTTGTCCCCTGGCTCTATCAGGTCTGACTTGTTCTGAATTAGAATAATACAATCTAATTATGTATTTTAAAAATTACCTCTTACAAAAATCCCCCTGTCTGGGGGGGATTCTGTCTGGGTTTCTGGATGAACATTTAGACTGTTCTGAAGTTGATCCAGGTCCCTGTGGACACTAAACTGCAGGTAGGCTCTATTCAACTAATCTGGATTCTACCATTCGGCACTGAAGGAATAGAAATCCATATTCCCTCAAAATTACTGCATCCTGCTGTTGCATGGTGGCTAGGAAGTGGAAGTCTCCTTTTCCACTTTCATTATTCAGTTTTTTGCTAAAACCTGGGCCCAAGATAAAAGTGTGGCATGGCTTTGTAATTAGCTTGATTTTGTGTATAGGAAATATATTCCTAAACTAAAAGCACCAAGAAAAGGTAAACATTCCCCTTCTAAGGTGTTCAGCACATTTCTGTGTTGCTTCTTCAATCTGGATTTATACAAGTAATGTTTAAGTTTTCCTCCTCCATATGGCTCACAAGCATGTTACTGCAAAAAGAAGTTAGTCACATGCTTGTATTTTTACTAAAGGGACTGAACAAAGAACAACTCAAGATAAAAGGGGGTTCAGCTGTGACTGATGGGGGAGGATGAGAAAGAAGAGATGATAGTTACGGAGGACAAGTCCATCCAGTTAGGAAAGTCATGAGCCACTGATGGTGGACCTTTCACAAAACCTGTAGGATCTTTTCAATGCACAACTGGACAAGGGGAGTAAAGTGCACTGGTTTTTCCATTAAAGGTAAGGAAATGTGAAGCTGTAAGCCTGACCATGTATCTACATAGAAATAGCTTCTCCAAACCAACCACACTGGTGACTCTGATACATTGGATTCATTCCACAAACTTAGCAGTGATTATAAACTTGGTATCAGGGCCTCTGCAGGCTGGCTGAATGCAGAAAGAAATGGCCTCCAGAATGTAGAAGGCTCCAGATGGAAGAGATTGCAATGAGGGAGAAATTAAATACTGAACAGGTTATCTAAATCACTGACCTCAATGAAGGTCATGCCCACTTCCTCTTCCTAGTGATGGGAACATTTACAGTGAAGATAGCCCTTGAACTGAACCTTAACGAATACTGGGAAAATCCTGAAAGCAGAGTGAAGGGCTTGTTCCAAGCAAGGGAATGGCATGAATCAAAGCACAGAGGCTAAAAGATATAGGACTTTCAGGTCCTGTAGGTGGCTTTTGGGGGCCTAGAAAACCAGTTGTGTTCAGTGGGTAGAAATTGAGGCAAGAAAGTAAGAAGCTAGAAAAATTATTTGGTAAGCGGAATGATGAGACTGAAATGGATAGCCAATTGAACAACTGGCCAAGCAATTTACAGCCAGATACAGAAAGTCAGTAGGGTGGAAAGCCCCTGGTGCCTAGCAAAAGGCAAAACTGGTGCCAAAACTTGTACCTTGGGTGGCCTTTCCTCCCCTGTCATATTGCTGGCCATGTGGTTTAGACACCTTGAGATAACTTCTAGGCCTCAGTTGTATTTTAGTTTCAGGCCCAGAAAAGCAGCAAAACCTTTTAGGCAATGCCAACACCAGTTGCAATGTCTAATGACCCCCCTGTCCTGGCATTGACCAATCAGTGACACCATTACCCTGAAAGGGTGCACCTGGAAAAACTGATGAGCATTCTATTAAGATCCTACCCTAAGACCTCCCCTAAAGCTCCAGCTTTTAAAACCCTCCAAAGAAAGGAACCATGCCCACACCTTTCCTTTCTCCCTCCTCTTTCTACCACAGGCATGCATCTCTTAAACTCTAAGGGGCCCCATGAGATTTGCAACCAGGGGAGCAATGGACAGTGGCAGCTTGTTCATGGCTAATCCCCTGAACCTGTCCCTGAAGCCCCCTTTTCTCTGACTTCCAAGTGAGCTGACAGCAGCCCAGCCTTGGCTCACTTCTTACCCATAGTGTCTTTAGAGAGCCAAAGCAGGCTTGTCTAGTCTCTTTCTTATTGCTTCTTCTATCCTAAACCCTTCATTGTTTCACCGTCTCCAGCTTTAATAAACTTTCCTCAAAATCACCTGGTTCGTGTTGTGAAATTCTTCCTTCACAAAGTCAAGAACACACACACTACTGGCCTACCCTAGACAGATCCACTCTGGGCCTGGTCCCCTTACTGTTAACAAAATGAATGGAGGGACAAACAGGAACAAAGTCCTAGTCCCTCAAATGCTTGACCAAGAAATTTGCACCTCATCCCAATGATGGCCATTGTCACTGAAAGAGAGGTGATGTCACAAAGTGGTGTGGGAGTTCAGAGCTAGTCACACTAAGATGTGTTTCAGTGATATGAGGATTGATTTTGAGTTAAGGGCAACTCAGCTCAGGAGAAACTTCTTTTCCTCACTTCCACTACCTGGAAAAACTTGACTTAGAGGCCCTGTCCTTGGACCCTAATGAGACTATCAGAGATAATCTCTTTTGATCCATCTATAGGGTAGGACAAACTTCTATTTACAATGTTGAATTTTAAAGTCTGTGAGGTAGAACCAGAGAAAGACAACTGACTCATTCTCAAGTCCATATGGGATTCCATAGGAACAAATGCCATTGTCCAGAGCCAGTCCTTTCAGATGAGAGAAAGGCTGAGTACTGAGCCCTACAAAATCCATTCTTACTCAGTATCTAACATATGAGAGGGTTATCAATAAATATTTCAGGAGTGTATCAGTGAATTATTAAATGAAGAAAGAAAGAAAGGTCTATAAGTTTGTTGGGGCTGCCATAACAAAATACCACAAACTGAGTGCTTAAAAGCAGAAATGTATTCTCATAATTCTGAATACTGGGAGTCTGAGATCTCCACCTCAGGGATGGTTTTCTCTGAGGCCTCTTTCCCTGGTGTATGGAGGGTTGCCTTTTCCCTGGATTTTCACATGGTCTTCCTTCTGTGGGTTTCTGTGTCCTAATTTTTTCTTGTAAGTACACTGGTCATATTAAATTAGAATTCATGCTAGTGAACCTGCTTTAACTTAGTTATCTCCTTGAAGGACCCATCTCCAAATAGTCTTTCTGAGGCACTAAGTATTAAGACTTCAACAGATGGATTTTGGAGGACATAATTCAGTCCATGACTGGAGGGGGAAAGGGAGGGAGAGGAGGGAAGAGGAAGGTAGGTATTATGTGAGAGTTAAGACAAAGGGAGTTGACAAATGGAGATATAGATGGGGAGCCAAGGTACTGCTGTGCCCTGGAGGCTAATTCACCAAGGTAAACTATCAAAGAAAGGGGCAAGGAAAGGTCTAGAACGGCAGATTAGGCGGAAGTTGCAATCACCCTCTCCCATGACCACATCAGAATCACAACTAAATTATAGAACAAACAAATTGGATAAGCAACTGTAGAATAGCTAAACAGAAATCATCTGAAGAAGCCACATCGAGACATAGGAAGGATGGAAATGTGAAATGGGCTGGCCCCACACCTACATGTGACAGTTGAGAATCTAGAGGGATATCTCAGCAGCAGAGGTCCCTCAGGGAAGTGAGGGGACTCAGCCCCAGGTTGGGCTCCCTAGCTCAGAGCACCAGCACTAGGAGGAGAAGCCCACATAACATCTGGCTGTGGAAATCAGCAGGGATCCCACCTCCCCAGGGGAGACAGAGGCTGCTGGAAACCCAGGCATTCCCTTAAAATGCCAGTGCACAAATTCTCACTCATAGGCACTTAGCCTGGGCTACAGTGGAGGGATAGCAGTTTGGAGGATGCCAGAGTCAT
The DNA here is from genome assembly GCA_004027475.1 of Anoura caudifer. Classification (NCBI taxonomy): domain Eukaryota; kingdom Metazoa; phylum Chordata; class Mammalia; order Chiroptera; family Phyllostomidae; genus Anoura; species Anoura caudifer. The sequence goes on from PVKU01003125.1 coordinate 169,669, forward strand.
ACAGGGAGAGACTGAGATATGTGGCTTTAGGGTAAGGGATGGAGGAACAGCCTCCAATGACACTGTGTTGAGTCCTACAGCACAGCTCACAGGCGCCATCTTTCCTGGGTTAAGTACTCCTTCCCACACAGCATTAGCCTAGCAAGCCACACTAGCTACATTCTGATGACTCGCACAAGGCTGGGGCTCTGTTGGCAGCAGCCAGCCTGGGCCCACACTGCACTCTTTCTTGAAAAGCTATCAAGAAATTCTGGTCAAGTTTGAGAGATGCCAGAGACACACAGACAGAAACTGAGTTGTGTGGCTTCAGGATGAATGCTGTCTTCCTGCATGACCCATCTTTACTGTTAAGCCCTCCCCTACACTGTCAAATCTTAATCTGCTTTACACCAGTGAATTCTAGTAGCTTTGTGCTAATGACTCCCTGAGACCTACCTCACCACAGAGGTCCCAGATGGGTGGCAGCTGGCCTCCATGCACTCTGAGAATTTTGCTGAGTGGTCTCAGACCCAACACTGGTGCTAAGATTGAAACTGCATTAACCTGGTGAATACCACTCACCCCCCCCCCACCTGCCTCATACAATTCACGTCAAACCTGAGGCTCTTTCAAGCAGCTGAATCTAATAGGCAGCTGGCAGGTGGCAGCAGGTCTTGGGGGTGCCTTGGGCCTTTACTGACCTGCCCCAGGCCAGGTGCTGGTGGAAGCCAGCCTAGGTTCACAGTTTGGCCCCTCCAATGTGCACTCAGGTCCAGCAAAGGCAGTAACCAACCATGGGCAGCTTTGTCACACCTAAGAAGTAGCCCATGGCCAGTCACAGTCAATGGCTGACACTGACCTGCACTGGAGTCCCTTCCAAGCAGCCAAAGAATCAACACACCTGTGATCTGGCTTCAGACAATAACAGAGCACCACCCGATTAGCTCCACAAGCAGCACACAAAAAGCAAGGTCTCAGCAGGCATTAGACCCAGATGGAAAAAATTCCACTGCGTGTGGATATCCCCGGCACAGAAGCTAATACACTGTGATTGTGGCCAGTCCTTACAACCAGCCAGCCTGAGGGTTAAATCCACCTGTGTACATGCTGACAATAATCAAGGCTTAACTACAACAAGGGGGCACACATACTCCACATGAGGGATACTCGGGGCACCTTTGTGTTCAGGCTCAGGTGATCAGGGAGACTGCACTGGGTCTCACAGGACACCTGTTGCATGAGGCCATCCTACCAAGATTGGGAGACATAGTGTTTATACCTAATGCACAGAAATAAACACAGAGAGACAGCCAAAATGGGGAGACAAACAAACATGCCCAAGTGCCAAAAAAAAAAAAGGAGAAATTTCCAGAATAAGTACTAAATAAAATAAAGACAATCAAACTACCAGATACAGAGTTCAAAACAATAGTTGTAAGGATGCTTAAGGAACTTAGAGGAAGAATAGAGGAACCCAGTGAGAATTTCAGCAAAGAGATATTAAACTTATAAAAGGACATAGAAGCCATAAAAACAGTCAGAAATGAAAAATACAATAAGTGAAAGGAAGAATACACTAGAAGGAATCAACAGCAGATTAAATGAAGCAGAATATTTAATAAGCAATTTGAAAGACAAAGTGGCAGTAAACACCAAATCAAAGCAGCAAAAGAAAAAAGAATTTTTTTAAATGAGGAAAGTTTAAGGGACATCAGGGGCAACATGCAACATAACAACATTTGCATAATAGGGTTACCAGAAGAAGAAGAAAGAGATCAAGAGATTGAGAACCTATTGGAAGAAAAAATTAGGGAAACTTCCCTAAATTGGTAGAAGAAAAAGATGCACAAATCCAGGGAGAACAGACAGCTCCAAAAAAGATAAATCCAAAGATACCCACACCAAGGCACATTGTAATTAAAATAGCAAAGACTAAACATAAAGAGAGAACCTTAAAAGCAGCCAAGAGAAAAACAGTTAGTTACCTACAAGAGAGTTCCATAAGACTTTCAGTAATTTTTCTCAACAGAAATTTCTCGAGCCAGAAGGGATTGCCATAAATTATTCAAAGTGATAAAAAGCAAGGGCTTCCAACAAAGACTACTCTACCTAGTAAGGCTATTATTCAAAACTGAAGGCAAGATAAATCCTCCCAGATAAGAAAAAACTAAGAGTTCATCACCACCCAAACCCATATTACAACACTTGACAAAGGTGGCCCTGACCAGTGTGGGCCAGTTGCTTGGGCATCATCCCAAAAAGCAAAAGCTCAGTTTCAATTCATGATCAGGGCACATGCCTAGGTTGTGGTTTGGTCCCCAGTCAGGGTATGTGCGAGAGGCAACTGATCAATGTTTCCCTCTCACATCGATGTTTCTCACCTCTTTTTCTCCCCACCTTCCCCTTTTTTGAAAAATAAATAAATAAATGAAATCTTTTTAAAAAGGAAATGATATAAGGACTTCTCTAAAAAGAAGAAAGGAAAAAGAACATAAATATGAATATAAAATGGCAATATATATGTACCTATCAATAAGTCACTTTAAATGTAAATGAATTAAATCATCCTATTAACAGACATAGGGTAGCTGAATGGATTTTTAAAAAACAAGATCTGTGTATATTATGTCCACAAGTAATCAAATTTAGATTGAAAAACACACAAACACTGAAAACAAAGGGATGAAAAAATATTTCATGCAAAAGGAAACAAACAAAAAAATCTGGGATAGCAGTACTTTGACAAAATAGACTTTAAAACAAAGTCTATAATAAGAGACAAAGAACAATGTTATATAATGATAAGGAGATCAATTCAAAAAGAAAATATAATTCTTGTGAACATTTATGTATTCAACACATGAGCACCTAAATATATAAAGTAAATCCTTTTTAAAAAGATTTTATTTATTTATTTTTAGAGAGATGGGAAGGGACAGAGAAATGTCAATGTGCAAGAGATACATTGACCAGTTGGCTTTCTCATGCCCCCAACTAGGGACCTAACCTGCAACACAGGCATGTGCCCTGACTGGGCATCAAACCAGCAACCTTTTTGTTTGCAAGCTGGCACTCAATCCACTGAGCCACAGCACCCAGGGCTAAAGTAAATCTTGATATGGACATAAAGGGATACATCAATATTATCACATTTATAGTAGGAGACTTTAATACCCCATTGACATCAATGAGTAGAGATCTTCCAGGCAAAAAGTCAACAAGGAAAAGGTGGACTTAAAAAACACATTAGGCCAGATTAATTTAATTGAAATTTTTAGAGCATTTCATTATAAAGCAACAGAATATACATTCTTTTCAAGTGCACATAGAACATTTTTCAGGATAGGCCACCTGTTAGGCCACAAAACAAACCACAATAAATTTAAGACGATTTAAATAATATCAAGCACTTCTCTAACCACAATGCCTTGAAACTAGGATTCAATTACTAAAAAATAACTGAAAAACACACAAACACATAGAGACTAAATAATGTGTTACTAAACAATAAATGAGTTAACAACAAGATGAAGGAGGAAATCAAAAGATACCTTGAGACAAATGAAAATAAATAACAACCCAAAATGTATGGGACACAGTGAAAGCAGTTCTAAGAGGAAATTCATAGCAATACAGGCCCACCTCAAGAAACAAAAATAATCTCAAATAAACAATCTTACTTTACATCTAAAGAAATTAGAAAAACAAAGCCCAAAATGAGTAGAAAGAAAAATAATCAAGATCAAAGTAAAGAAATAAAACAGAGTCTAAAAAAGCACAAATTTCAGTAAAACCAAGAACTGTTTTTTTAAAATAAATAAGATTGATAAACGTTTAACCACACTCATCAAGAGAAAAAAAAGGACCCAAATAAGTAAAATGAGAAATAAAAGAGGGGAAGTAACAGTTGATACCACAAAATACAAAGGATTATAAGAGAAATATTAAAAACAACTACATGCCAACAAATTGGATAGGCTGGAAGAAATGGATAAATTCCTAGAAATGTACACTCTTCCAAGAATGAATCAAGAGAAACAGAAAATTTGAACACACCAATTACAACCAATGAAATCTATTCAGTCATCAAAAAACTCCCCAAAAACAAAGTCCTGGACTAGAAGGCTTCACAGTTGAATGTTACCAAACATTCAAACAAGAATTAACACCTATCTTTCTCAAATTTACAAAAATTTAAAGAGGTGGGAAGGCTTCTAAGCTCATTTTATGAGGCCACATATGCAAAAATCCTCAACAAAATACTAGGAAACTGAATTCAGCAATACATTTAAAAGATCATAGCCATGATCAAGTGGAATTTATTTCTGGGAAGCAAGATTGGTTCAAAATTTGCAAATTAATTAATGTGATACAGCACAAACAAAATGAAGACTAAAAATTGTATAATAAATATTCAAAGATGCAGAAAAAGCATTTGACAACAACCAGCATCCACTTATGATAGAAACTCTCTGGACAGTGGGAATAAAGGAAAGATAAACCAGAGAAATAAGGCCATACATGACAACCCACAACTGACATCACACTCAATGGGAAAAAGCTAAAAGTGTTTTCTTCAAGATTAAGAACAAAATGAGGATGTCCACTTTTACAAATCTTATTCAACATAGTATTGGAAGTCTTAGCCACAGGAATTAGACAAGAAGAAATACAAAGCATCCAAATTGGATAGGAAGAACTAAAACTGTCACTCTTTGCAAATGACATGTTATTAAACATAGAGAACCCTAAAGATTACACACACACAAAAAAATAAACTACTAGGACTGATAAATGAACTCAGAAAAATAACAGGACACAAAATAAATATTCAGAAATTGATTGTATTTTCTCATAATGAATTATGAGAATGGGAAACTAAGAAAACAATTATATTTATAATTGCATAAAAAATAAAATACCTAGAAATAAATTTCATCAATGTAAAAGATCTGTACTTAGAAAATCATGGCACTGAAGATATAAATTGAAGAAGGTACAAATAAATAGAAGCATGTACTGTGCTCATGCATATCAAGAACTGACATGATTAAAATATCCATACTACCCAAAGAAATCTATCAATTCAATGCAATCCCTATCAAAATACCAATGGAATTTTTACAAGACTAGAACTACAACAAATAATCCCAAAAATGTATAGGAACCCATATAATACCCTAAATAGCCACAGCAAGTTTTACAAAGGAGAATAAAGTTGGAAGTATTACACTGCCTGATATCAAACTATACTACAAGGCTATGCTAATCAAAGCAACATAGTACTGGTATGAAAACAGACACACAACTTTATGGAACAGAATAGGGAGCTTAGGAAAAACCTACAACTATATGGCCAATTAATATATGACAAAGAAGGCAAGAACATACAATAAGTTAAGATAGCCGATTCAATAACTGGTGTTGGGAAAACTGGACAGATACCTGAAAAAAATGAAACTAGACCACCTTTTTATACCATATAACAAGAATGAACTCAAAATGGATTAAAGACTTAAAAATTAGACTCAAAAAATAAAATTCCTAGAAAAAACATAGGGCTTAAACTCTCTGACATTTCTCTTAGCAATATATATATTTTTAGTTACATCTCACTGGGCAATAAAAACAAAGGAAAAATAAACAAGTAGGACTACATTTTATTAAAAAGTTGTTTCATAACAAAAGAAACCATCAACAACATACAAAGACAACCTACTGAATGGAAGAACATATTCACCGATGACACTTTGATAAGGGGTTAATATTCAAACTTTATAAACAACTCAACACCAAAAAAAAATTTCCATTTAAAAAATGGGCAGAGGACCTGAATAGACACTTTTCCAAAGAGGACATACAGACTGCCAATAGACATGTGAAAAGATGCTCAACATCACTAATAATCAGAGAAATGCAAATTAAATCCACAAAGAACTATCAACTCATGCCTGTCCAAATGGCTATCATCAGTAAATTAACAAACAAGTGCTGATGAAATATGGAGAAAAGGGAACCATAGTGAAATATTGGTGGGAATGCACATTGGTGCAACCACTATCGAAAAACAGTTTGGAGTTCCTTCAAAAAATTAGAAATGGAACTTCCTTATGACCCAGCAATTCCACTTCTAATTTGAAAGGATATATACACCTTATGTTTATTGCAGTGTTATTTATATTAACCAAGATATGGAAGCAACCCAAGTGTCCATCAATAGATAAATGGATAAAAATGGTTGTGGTACATGTGTACAATGGAGTATCACTTGGCCATAAAAAAGAATGAAATCTTACCATTTGCAACAGCATAGATGGACCTAAAGGATATTATGCTTAGTGAAATAAGACAGAGAAAGACAAATGCCATATTATGTTACTTATATGTGAAATCTAAAAAACAAAATAAACAAAACAGAAACAGACTCACAGATGCAGAGCACAAACTGATGGTTGTCAGAGGGGAGGAAGTTTAGGGGGGCTGGGTGAAAAAGGTGAAGTGATTAAGAACTACAAATTGGTAGTTACAAAATAGTCACAGGAATGTAATTTCAGAATAGAAAATACAGTCAATAATATTGTAATAACTATGCATGGTGCCAGGTAGGTATTTGAATTATCAGGGAGGTCACAGTGTAAATTAAATAAATTGTTTAACCACTATTCTGTATATCTGAAAATAATATTGAATAATATTGAATGTCAACTGTATTTAAAAAATAAAATTAATAAAAATAAACTTAAAACAGAAAAACAAAACCAACACACATACGCACAGATAGAGGAGAGAGAGAGAGAAAGAGAGAAACTAATCCCAAAACATGATGCAAAGAGAACCAAGAAAATTCCTAATTCTCTTATCCTGAACTGGAATTGTAAAACAAAAAGGTTTCTGGGACAAGACACCTCTGCCATGTATTTCAGGTATTTCTAAATAAAAGCCTTTATTGGGCCTGGGAGGTCTGGAGCTGGGAGCAGCTTTCATGCCATTACCCTGCTCTCAGATTAGACATCTTCAGGCTGAGGCGCCCACTGCTGACCTAGCTTTCCTCTGGCATCTACTCTGCTCCTGCAGAGGGGTGCTTTTCCCTCTGGATCCAGCTGAGTTCTCTGCTCTCAGCCACCCTAGACTGAAAGAGACTAGACCAAATCAAATTGAGTTCTGCTCAGGCTCCTCACAAACACTGGCTCAAATATATCCAGGGCCAGCCAAAGGGAAAGTTGGGTTGATGGCTTCAGGAGCCCAGGCAGCTGGTAGGCCAAAGCTCAGGCCTCCATCACAGGTTGCTCCTCCCAGCTTTTGTGGCTGGTTAAGGGCAGGATTCAGGGAGCTAGTACTTTGTGTAGCAGAGAAAGCTAAGGGTGCCCAGTGAGTGAGAAAATAGTCCATTCTATCTACTCTTTTGCTCCCCTACCTATACACACACATGCAGCCACTCCATACCTGGATGAATGAGGGATGAAACATCCTCAGTTATGTTTCCCTCTTCTTGGCACTCACCCCTGGGCAGGTAAGCGTCAAGACCTAGCCCAACTTCTCTTTCATAATCCTATCCATTTTCATTTCCGTTTCCATTTCCTTGGGAAGTTTCTCTGAACCTATAGCCAAAAGATGAATTAATTCAGGTTAAAATGGAAAATCTGGGTATTGTCTTATTATATGAATTTTCCAAGGATACTATTATTAAAATAGAGAAGGACAAATTTTTGTCAGTAAATAGCTGTGTAATGATGAAATTGTCAAATCATTAACTGCTCAAGGGAAAGATAGTGGTGACATAGAGTGAGCTCTCTACAGGGCAAATAAATTCTCTTTCCCATATTCACAAGTGTAGCTTTTATTCTAAAAATGCAGAGCCCCAGTCCTACCTCAACTTGAGATGCCTGGGCTAACCGTCCCTCCAGGGGACTAGAAGGTTTCTATCCTTTCGAGACTCAGCTTAGAGAGGCATTACCTCTTCCAGGAAGGGTTCCAGACCCCAAAACCTATGTTAAGTCCCCTCTTCTAAGCCTCACCTCTCCAGTTTCCTATACAAACCTCTATATACAGCATTGTTGATACTTTAGTAAATGCCCCTAAAGTACATACTGGACTGTCTGATCCCCAAGGCCAGGGCTATCAGTCATCTCTGTGCCCCTTCTGCTTAAGACCAAGCACTGGGCATGGGGAAAGTGGTAAGTGAACATCTGTGGAATAAATCAAGGATGTTCCACATGGGTGCTTCCAGGTGATGTTTCCCAAACAGGGCTCCCATGAGCTCTTCACACTCCCTAATGGAATTTGTAACACTTTAGGAAGTTCTAGAAAAAGTTTTAAAGTACATGGATTACCTGGATAAGCACCACATAAACCCCTGGTGGCACTTGATTTCTGTGCCCATGACTGAATTTAGGTTGGCAATCAGGGTAACCTCAATTAGTATGGCTTTATCCACCCATACTATCTATACTGGAAGATTATGTCATCTCAGCATATGGCAGAGAGGACCTATCATCCTAGAAGAATCTGCCACACATTCTGTCCCATATTCCCTTAGGCAACAGCTTGGTTTTGCAAACACCAGACTCAATAGTCACATAAAATTAATGTTGTTAGTTTGAGTTTTATTGCTGTTGTAATTGTGTTTATATTTTATTTATAAATTTGTTTTTATTTTATGGCTATAAAGCAACTATAAGCTTGGTTGTTTGTATTTGTATTAAGTGTTTATTTAATCAGCAATAACTTATCAGCACAGGCCCTGAAAGAATGTTCTTGGCCTTTGAAAGTATAATACTCAGGTTTGCACAACACTGCTATAAGGAATTCTCATTCTCTTCTCCTGAGCCTCAGCTTGGCAGGTCCCGAGTGTGCACTGAAAGGGACTGAGAAAGCAGAGTATCCACAAGCATCATTCATGGCCCTTTTCTCCAGATCCTTGTGCTCTGCCCCAAGCCAGGATCCAGTGCAGAACAGCATGTACCACACATGCACACATACTCAGATGCACAAACACACACACGTGTGTACACACAGAGTCTGCTCCTGGTGCCAGGCTTTAACCTCTAGACATGACAATTTCATGAACTGTTTGTACCATTTTTCCTTCAGTGCAGCAAATCCAGGTCCTTCTTGTCCCTGTGTTCAGTTCATTTCTCAGTGGGGCCTTTAGGTCAGACTCACTGGGGCACAAGCATTAGAGTCTCAGAAGAGAATTAAAGAGAACATATTGTGTTCTCTTAACCAACCCAATGCTATCACAAATTCATACACCAGGTTCCTCTGCAGTAGCCCAAGCCACTTTGAGTGCTCAGGGCCAATAGGCCACACAGTGTTTGCCATGAGTCAGCTGCTTGTTTCCAAATGTGCTTATTCTATTCTAGGCATTTAAATCAACAAACATTACTTGAGCACTAACTGTGTACTCGCTCTCTTAAGGATCAGAGACCAGGAGGGCTTCCCACCAAAAGCATGGATGCACTCTGGCTGCCTACCTGCAGCTCCTTCCTCCAGTAGCTGAATTCATTTGCTGGGGCTTGCATAACAACTCCCTGCAGATGGGGGCACTGAGAGAGCAGACGCTTATTGTTTCACAGTCCGGAGGCTGGAAGTTCAATATCAAGGTGTCAACAAGGCTAGTTTCTTCTGAGTCCTCAACTTGGCTCATAGATGGCCACCTTTTTCCTGTGTCTTCACACAGCCTTCCCTTTGTGTGTGTGTCCTAATCTCCTTTTCTTATAAGGACAGCAGATATTGGATTAGAGACCAGTCTAATGACCTCATTTCACTTTAATTACCTCGTTAAAGGCTCTATCTCCAAAAGTAGTCACATTCTGAGGTCCTGGAGGTTAGGGCTGCAATATACAGTTGGGGGAAGGGCACAATTCAGCCCCAAACAGCATTCGTTACAGAGCACTCAGAGGCTGCTGACTGCCACGGAAGTTCAGTCAGTCCACTGTCTTTAATAGGACTCTTGTCTCCTCCCCTCCCCCAGCCTCCTACCCGGACCTCCTTTGCAATATCACATTCCCCAGTCAATGTGTTATCCTTCACAGCTGCCATTTCTCTCCGCCCTTCTATACAGAGTCCAGTGGAAGTAACGCCTGCTTGAGTGCGATCGGTAGGGTAATAATATGGGTGTAATAATTTATAGTTTGAATTTGAACACTTCACCTAAAATGTCATATGGTGTGCTTGAGTATGATATTGTTATGTTACAGAATTGCATGCTTATGATTTTGTAATAAAAGATTTTGTAATAAAAAAGGGACATTATTTGTGCCAGAACTCTATTCCTTCTCTGCTTATCTTTCCTTTTTCTCTCTGTATGGTTCTTTCCCAGGTTTGCTTTCTCTCAACTGATCTTCCAGCACGTTCTCTCTCACAATCTCCCTCTTGCTCACAGCTTTCAACCTTCATGAGAAATTAAGACATACCACAAAAATAACTTTGTAATTTAACTAGCTTAACTTGGCTTTCTCCCCATCTATTACAAAGTACATTTAAAATCAAAGCTAATTTAATCCAAAGGACAAGGATTAAGATATTAAGTAAGAGTTGGGGTTCTCAAAGTGTGGTTTATAGACCACAAGTGTGGATAAGGAAGGCCCCAAAGTCATTTCTAACCTGAGGTAATGTTTGATTTAATGTTTTATTGCAAATTACAGAAAAATCAAAATTTATCATGTTATCAACTAGAGCTAATCATTTTACCGGTTCATTGTATATGCAGTATTTCTGTGAATACCAGTTTCTCTAGTGCATGGAATATTTTCCATGTTGTTTACTAATTAGTCACATCTAATATACAAAAAAGCTTTTAATATCTATCTTACATCTCAATCCTTTGGTTGCCTCTTTTTTCAATAATTTTTAGTTAATTCATTTGAGTTTTCAAATTGCCTGTTTCTGAAAAAATAATAATTTTATGCATATTATATATAAAATTTATGTCTTCCTCCTTTATGAACTGGTTGTAATTTCCAGAACAATGTTAAATAAAAACTGTAATCAATGGCATATTTTACCTAACTTCAGTGAAAACACCTGTAGGGGTTCTTTTGTTGTTGTTTTTTTTTTACTTTTTTGCTATATGGTTTGAGATAAATACTCCACAGAATCTGAAGAAAATTTCTATTCTCAGTTTCTAAAAATTTATAACCAAACTGACTGTTGTTTAATTGCACATATTTTTAAATTGAGATGGATTTGTATACCATAAAATTCAGCTTTTTAAAACACACAATTCAGTGGTGTAGTTTATTCACAAAATTATGTAACCATCCCTATTACCTAATTTTAGAACATTTCATCACCCCAAGAAGAAAGAAACCTTATATCTATTAGCAGTCACTTCTCACTACTTTCTTTCCCTGAATCCCTGGCAACCATTAATCTGCTTTGTCTATTCAAATTTACCTATTTTAACATTTCATATAAATAAAAACATACATTATGTAGCTTTTTGTATCTGGCTTCTTTCACTTACTGTAATGTTTTCCAGTTTCTTCCATGTTGTAGCATGGATCAGTACTTCATTTCTTTTTACAGCTGAATGACATTCCATGCTATGGATGTACCACTTTAGTTTATCCATTCACTTTTTGATGCACATGTAGGTTGCTTTTATTTTTTTATATTTTGAATAGTGTTGCTAAGAATATTCATGTATGAGTTTTTGTGTGGGCATATGTCTTCAATTATGAGAATTGCTGGGTCATATGATAGTTCTATTCTTAACTGTTTGAGAAGCTGCCAGAATGTTTTTTGAAGTGACTGTATCATTTTACATTTCCTATTGCTTCTTGGCCTTTTGGCTAAGATCAAATGTAGTACATTTCCTCCAGCAATGTATGAGGGTTCAAATTTCTCCATATCCTCACCAACCCTTGTTATTATGTCTCCTTTATTCTAGCCATCCCAGTGGGTGTGAAATATTTTCTCATTGTGGTTTTGACTTGCATTTTCCTAAACACTAATGATGGTAAGCATCTTTTTATGCTTCTTGGACATTTGTATATCTTCTCTGAACTAATCTCTATCCAAATCTTTTACCCTTTTTTTAACTTAGTTGTGTTGAGTTAACTTAGTTATTGTTGAATTCTTTATATATTTTGTATACTAGACTCTTATCAAATATATGATGTACAAGTATTTTCTCCCACTTTGTGGATTTTTGTTTCTTTCTTGTTAATGTCCTTTTAACACAAAAGTTTTTAATTTTGATAAAGTTCAATTTATACATATTTTTCTATTTCCTGTGCTTTTGGTGTCATATCTAAAAAACCATTGCATAATCCACAGTCATGGAGATTTATGTCTGTTTTCCTCTAAGAGTTTTATAATTTTAACTGTTGCATTTAGGTATATTCTTCATTTTAATTTTTATATATAATGCAGTTAAGAATCCAACTTTACTCTTTTGCATAGAGATATCCAGTTGTCCCAGCACCATTTGCTGAAAAGATTATTCCTCCTCCCTCACAATGAATTATCTGGGCACCCTTGTTGAGAAACCAAATGACCATAAATGTATGGACTTATTTCTGAAATAATTATTACTGAGATAATTATAAGATTTCTCTTTCAATATGAAATATTGCTAGATTTAATAATTTTTGTCTTCATAGTCATGAGATGGCCCAAACTCAATCATGGCAAACTGTTCTTTTCACACTCTATTAAATTTGATTAGCTATTATTTTGTATTCATAAGTAAGATTAATATATTTTTTACTTTTTAAGTGTCATCTCTATTAGGCCTTGTTATCAGGTTTGTGTAAGTTTTATAAAATATGTTCCTTTTTTTAATATGGTTTAGGAAAACAAGGGTCTAAAGTGGTTCAAGATCTAAAATGTTTGATATCCCTTGAACCCTCTGGAATGGTTCCCCTTACTCACCCTGATACTTACCTTATTTGGTGGAGGTCTCGGGTGTCTGCAAAGTGATGTGTTTAAACTATAAATGAATACATAACTCAGCTGAGTTTAAGTTATGTTTGAAGAGCAAGTCGCTATCTTATCCCCTTCTTCACCCATTCACATCAGCTAGAGTTGTGCTCAAAATTAAAATTTTATTTACCCAAGGTTCTTGTCATTTTTCATTTGTCTTGAGTGCTTATCATTTTTCCTAATTTTCAGCTGTTGCTACTTAATCTATAGAAAATACAGCCTGTGGAGTTGGCATATTTGATTTTCTAAGTGCCTTGCACCTGTCTTTATGTTAAAATTTTGCTTCTTTATATTATATGATGGTCAGAGCACAGGCTCTGGAACCAGGAAAGCTGACTCCAGTGTATGCTAGCTGAACAACCTTGGCAAGGTCTTAGCTTACTCACCTGTAACACAGGGCTAATCACAAGGACCACCTCATTGGATCATGAAGAGCATTTCATGACTCAATATTTGTAAAGTTTTCAAAACCATATTTGGCCCTTAGAATATCAGAGTTTAACACATAAATACACTTGTCTTTCAAAAGCTGAAATTCTTGAGTTTAGATGCTATGCCTTGTTTCAGCTCCCCCACACACCAATTTCTAAATAGAAATGTCTCCTCCTCACTAGTGCTATTTCTGGTTCAGCTGCCTCCCCCCATTCCCTGATTATTCTTGGATTCTACCTGCCTACTGAGCTCCCTCAAACACTAGACAGTGCTTCTGAGAAGAACTTGACAATGTTTGGGCCATCATCCTATCCTTTTTTTCTTCCTGAAGATGCCCCAGCCTACTTCACAGTGAATTTAGAAAGTCTGTGACTCTGCTGCTTCTTGAGAATGGTGGTAAGATATCATCCCCATGGCTAATGTCCCTTCTAAGATGATTTCATGACTTCCTTTGGCACTGGGACCAGCAGAGAGAGTGCATCCAATATGAGGCCTGCATAAATCACATGGCCTTCGTTAACCACACAGACACAAGCGATTACAAATCTACCTCCATCTTATTTAACACTCTTCTAAGCTCCAGATCTTTCTGGCTAGCTGCCTTCTGAATGTCTCTATCACAAGCTGAGCTTGTTCAAATGGGGACTCATTGGCATCTAGCAAATCCTTGCTTCTGGTGTTCCATATCTGAAAACAGCATGAACATTCACTAGCCACCCAGGTAAAAACCTGAAAGTCATTCTGGACACTTTCTTCTCACCATCCTCATCAAATGTCTGCCAAAATCTATGACTTCCATTTCCTCAGTGGCTCTTAAACCCACCCTGCCTCCAACTGTTTAATCGCACTCCCTTGTCACCAGCAATGCTCTCTCATTCACTCTTCCCCCTGCTCACATGCAAACCTGACTTGCTTAAAATTCTTCAAGAACTCCTTGCAGTTTTCAGGGGGAAAATTCATTTCCATAACTTTGGCCCCAAAGCCCTATTTAACCTAACTATCTATGTGAGTACAACAGAGAACACAAAGGTGCTTTTGTCAAAAACAAGTTTCTCCCATATCTGTTCAGGATTCAGCCCTCTCTCACCTGCTGACTCCTCAGGTCTTCCCATTTTTTTCTTACATTTTCAGTCCCCCCATCTCCACTGCTTCATTCCCATTGGCCTATAAACTCACTTTCTCCCCATCTTTGTCTTTTTTTCAAATTTTATTTTGTCCAACTATAGCTATTGTTGCTTTCCTTTGTAAACAAGTTTGCCAGCAGAGTTGTATGATGCTTGTGTCCAGTGGTTTGTCTGTGTTTGCTCTGCCTTATGCCCATCTGCCTCCGTCTGACTCAGAGCTATCAGCAGACACCATGTGCCAAATAAGCATGGTTCATTGCCAGCTCACTCTCACTCTCATTCAACATGCTCACTCCTCCCAGAAACAACCTTTCTTAGTTTTGTTGACTTTGAAGAAAACTAAAAAGTGCATCTCCCACCCCATTTCTCCTTCTTTCATAGGCCACACTAGCTTCACCCAGCACCTGAGTTAAGCCTATCCACCTCCTATTGTAGTTTTAAATATAGTTCTAACCACATGGTCTTAGCTTCCTAATTTACTCATGTTTTGCTGTGTATAATGCTCACTTTTTGCCCAAATTTTTGAGGGAAAAATAAGGAAAAAATTAGTACTAAAATATGTGTGTGCATTTTCTATGGGAGTGCATTACACATGACAAAATATGGTGTATTTCCAATCTAGACTTGTCTTCTGAACTCTAATCATAACACACTTGCCATTCAACATCTCTATTTGAATGTGCTATTAGCATTTAGAATTGATCCTGTCCTAACTGATTTCTGTCACTCTGCACTCCCAGAATTGAGGCTGGTCCATCCACATGCAGACATAGACACATGTGTGTACACACATGTATGTTCACACACATAAACATGTGAACACACACAGCTGATCTTCCTCCAAATCCCCTATGTCAGCTACTATACTATATACACACCTACCACTTGCTCCTGCTAGGAACCTGGGAGTTCACCTTTACAAGCCCTTTCCCCCACCCCCCATACCCCTATCATCAAGCCCTTTGGATCTATTCCCTAAATATATTTTGAATGCATCTACTCTTCCCCCTCTTGGCTTGTGACCAGCTTTATCCAAGCCACATTGTCCCCAGTCTCAACTTCTGCAACATCCTCTTACACTTATTTTTTCTTTTGTTATTGTACCAATTCATACTTCATATGCAACCAGAATGACCTTTTTGAAACATAAATTGGATAATGTCTCTTCTCTTAAAACCCTCTGTACCTAGAATAAGGCATACACTATGCCAGCATGATTTGAAAAAGTGACAAAGCTAAAACCTCAAAGATGAACAAGGGAGTCAGCAAGAAGAGTGGCAGAGAAGGGTTGTGTTCCAGTTAGAGGACACAGCAAGTGCAAAGCACCCTGCAGTATGAAAGCTTGGAGCATTTAAGAAGGCCAGTGGGACTGAAGTAAAACAGCAAGTGCCAAGACATGGTGATGGAGAAGTTAGCAAAAGCTGGGCCATACAGTATCTTATGTTATGAAATGGGTACTTTTATAATTGCTTCTAATCTTACATGTATAACATACATATTATACACTTTTACACACACATTCTACTCTTGCCCACTGGCCATAAGCTCCACAGAGAAACATCCATGCCTGTTTTGATCAGTTTATTCCTATGTGGAGTATAGTACCTGTCACATAGTGGGTGCTAAATCTTAATGGAGTATAAGAAAGAAAAATATCTTAGACATTCTAGCTAAGCCAAGCAGCTGGCAATTGCCCAAATATATTGTGCCATTCTCTCTTCTAAGAGCCTTATTTTTATCTAGCTCAGTGATTCTCAACTGAGGGGCAATTTTGCCTCCAGGGAACATTTGTTAATATTTGGAGACATTTTTGATTGTCACAATTTTAGGGGAGGAGTTTTTACTGGCATCTGGTGGATAGAGGGCAAGGATGCTGCTAAGCATCCTACAGCAGACAGGACAGCCCACGGACCCCAACAAACAGTTATTCAGCCTAAAATATCAACAGTGCTAAGGTTGAGAAACCCTGATCTTGCTAATTCTACCTATCCTCCAAGCCTATGTGAAAGTTTTCTTTCCTCATTAACCAGCTTGAGATTGCCCTCTGCTGTGCTCCCCAAACCTCCTTTATGTCATTCATCCCCTTGTCTTGCAATTGCCTGTTCTATCTGCCGCTCACTGGAAGGTTAGGGTATATGTTTCATCAGCATGCATAACACAGTGGGCCACCCATGCATTTTCTTAAATGAATGCAGCCCCATTAGCTAGTACTGAATAAAAAATTGAAGACAAATTATGTAGTAACATTTTACAACATATAGTTGACATACCCAAACTCATGGGTCTGCAGGACTCAGCCATCCCCCATCTCTGCCTGTCGGAAGCTGCCTGTCTCTAGGTGTCTGTGGTAGTGTGTAACTGACAGAAATGGCAATTTCCTATAGGTCCAACCTACTAACATGGTGTACTCAATTAGTCATTGCCTTACATTTTGAGTTATTCAAGTTTGATCCCATTAAAATAAGACATAGAACTAGGACATAAGATGGGCTCCTAACAATGAAAAAAATAGAGCCAAAGCTTCTTTAGCAGTTGGCTCTCCTGTGAGTCATGACCTGCTTGATCCACCAGCAAAAATAGAAATCACCATGGCCACACAGCTGTGGCCTTCAGGGCTTGTGCTTACCATCATAAACACCTGAACCCCTCTCTTCTTTGGATTCAGGCTATGAAATGCTCTGTCTGTTGGAAGGTTCCATCTCCTTATCTTCTCATGGCCCTTGAGGCTCTATGCTCAGCTTGTTCCTTCCCCTCAATGCTCATCCTTTCTCCCTGCCTGGTGGCCTTGATCCTACTGGCTGAGATATAGGAGGTGAGAGCATGGCTGGGCACATCACAACCAGCTCACTGCTTCCACGGCTGCTGTGAAAGCACCTGCTGTGGGGCCTTGGACATTCACTGCTGTCTGAAGGGCTCTGTTCCTCTTTCTTCTGCTCTTTGCACTGCACTCAGCTTCTCCCCAGGATCTCCTCAAAAACTATCTGCAGCTGAAGCCCTCTTGGCTGCCATACTGGGCCTGCTCTAGCAGTACCTCTAGCATGGGGAAGCCTTGGCAACAGGCCACACAGCTCCTGTAGGCAGCTCTCTGAAGGCCCAGTGGTTTCAGGTCATCCCATTCTGGACAGCAGTCAGTTTTGCTGGTTTCCAGGCCCCAGTGCAGGTCAGTGCTGGAAATCATCTCAAAGGAGAAGCTTTTCCTGCTCTGCTTCTTGATGAACTCAGCTTCATGAATGCAGGGTTTCCTGCTGACCAGCTGGTAGATGGCCTCAGTCTCCCAGGCCATGGCCACACTCTGCAAAATCTGCAAGTGGATGTAGGAGGCACTCACGCTTTGCTGGGTGGAATCCTTGTCACCCTACAGGCAAGAGTGGCAGCACTGATATTGAAAGTAGGACTACGATGATGGGGGCTGCTCTGCTCTGCATCCCCTGGGCCCTGGAGGCAAAATAGATGTCCTCCTGGCGGGGAATGGCTGGCCTTGGCTGCAGAGATGACACCTCCATCTTTATAATCCCTGAGAGGTGAGGGAGATTTCATCAGTGTTCCCAAGGGATCAGCACCAAAACCACCTTCAGGATTCTGAAAGGGTGCTGGCCCCAGGGGCCCTTCGGCAGGTCCCATCACCTCCCTGTGCCCATTTCCTCATAAAATGGGAATAACAACAATGCTGACCTCATGGGTGATGATAGGGATCAAAGAATGTAGAGACAGGTATATGTGTTAAGTTAAATGATGATAAAGATCAAATACTGTATGAATGTGATCACCAAAAATGAGCAAACCCAAAAAGGCCATCAACTGGTGAATACACAGATTGTGGTACATCCATACAATGCAACCTTATTCATTGATAGGAAGGAATGAACTACTGATACATGTGAACATTAATGAATCAGTGGTTCATTCTTTTCATCAATGGATAAGATTGCATGGTATGGATATACCACAATTCTGCTCAATGAAAGCAGCCAGAGTGAAAAAGCCATGTAGTATATGATACCACTGAGATGACATTCTAAAAAGTGGGAAAACTATGAGGGAGAACACATCAGGGGTTACCAGTAGCTGGGGACAGCAGCGGAACTGACTATGAAGTGTCACAGGGGAACTTTAGGGGATGATGAAAATGCTCTATGTCATGATTGTGGTAATGGTTACACAAATGTACATGTGTCAAAATTCTTCAGATTGTATATTTAAAATTAGTGAGATTTGCATGTGTAAATTACAGCTCAATAAAACCAATTGTAAAAGTCAGGCATGGGAAGTGCTTTGGCCAGGCCATCAAGCCCCAACTTCCCCTTTGGCATC
The DNA here is from genome assembly GCA_004027475.1 of Anoura caudifer. Lineage (NCBI taxonomy): Eukaryota > Metazoa > Chordata > Mammalia > Chiroptera > Phyllostomidae > Anoura > Anoura caudifer. The sequence continues at coordinate 188,445 of PVKU01003125.1, forward strand.
AGTGATGTGTCTCCATCTTATCCCAGGGGGCATCTTGCCTTTTCCTTGAACACTCATTGTATCCCCATTACCATGTAAGTATGTGCCATATTTTTAACTCCTTTAATACTCAAAAATCCTAAGAAATTGCATTGTTAGATTCCCACTTGACAGATAGGAAGTTGAGGCACAGAGCACCTATTTATTTATTTTTATTTTACTTTATTTTCCTGTTGAAATTATTGGCATGGCATTGGTTCACAAAACCATATAGGTTTCAAGTGTATAATTCAATAAAACATTATTGGCACACTGAATCACGTGCTGACCACTCCAAGCAAAGTCTCTTTCCACCACCATTTTCCCCTCTTTGTCCACCTCCATACACTTTCAACTACCTCCCCCCTCTTCCCTCTGGCTATCACCACACTGGTGTCTATGGCTATGTGTATGTGTGTATATATACATATGTGTGTGTGTATATATACATATATGTGTATGTGTATATATCTATATTTTTTTCTTAATCCCTTTGAGGCACAGAGCATTTAAATTACTGATGATGCCACAGGGGTGATAGGTATTCTGCCCCAAGAGACTGTGTGTTATCCTTGGGTGCTGCTCATTTCATGGTGATCTTCAAATTGATGTTCTAGATTAACCTTAACCAATTTGTTGTAAAGGTATTTTTATATTCCTGCTGTAATCACAGGATTGACATGACAATTTTTTCCAATGCACATTGAAACACAATGACTAACATTTTATATCTTCATCCTCATGTATTCTGAAATCACCTCATGTAATCACAACATTGGCTTCAGTCATACCCACCATCCATTTTCATGGCCAACACAACAATTTTGTAGCAGCTCCAAGGGGTGACCTGGTGCCCACCCTTCCCCCTCCAGGACCTCCCTCCTGGATCTCCCTCCCAGGAAACACACCTGGTTGCAATCTCCAGCTATTTCTTTCAATCTACCTGGCTAGCATACCTCCACACTTTCTTCTGTGGACCCTGGGCTGGCCAAGCTGAGAGTGGAACCATCTGTTGGTGACTGTTTTCCCCTATGGTCCATGAAGTGGCATTTCATACTTGACACCGGACCCAGGATGTTCCATGTTCCAGCTGTTCATTGAGAGTCAACTTGGGCTGTGCTTAGCCCTCCACTGGTTCAAGCCTGAGTGGCAGCTGGAGCTTCAGTGATCACTAGGATCCTGGCTTTATTCTTTGACCTATGGCAAAGACCTCTAGAGACCCAGCCAGAATGCCAGGAGAGGCTTCTTGCCAGAACTTCATTTCCTTTTAGAACATGCAACACATAAAGGTGCAAACACATACACTGTACATATCTACCTAGACAATTATACACATATAAGCACACATATACTCATACCAACACACACATACATAATCAGACACACACTCAACCATATATCAACACACACAGTTAAACACACACACATATTCCTTCAACCACTCACATACATTTACACGTATATGTGTAAAAATTCACACCAGATTCACATACACTCTATACATACTCTCATCCCCCAACATCAAAATGGGCCTACTTTGCACTGGGGAAACAGTGTGCAACCAAAAATCTTCTCCATTATCCCATAGTTCCCTCCCTAGCCTCATTTAATTCTCTTGGCCCCCAATAGAATTGGGTGCCCAGGCCCTCTGTCAGATTTTCCTGGATGCTCATCCTCACTCAACTCCTAGGACTCAAACACACCAGGAATACTCCACCTGGGGCTTTGCACTTGCCCTTTCTTCTGCCAGGAGCACCCTTCCCTAGGGTCCCTGGGGCTCACTCTCTCACTCCAGTCTCTACTAAAACAGCACTTTTTTAGAGCAGCCTGCCTGGACACCTTAAACAAGATAACACTCTCCAGTCCTCCATCTCCCTCTATTACCCTACCCTGTTTTATTTCTATCGCAGCATTTATTACCCTCATATGTGTGTATCTGCATAATGGGCTTATCGATGTGGGGACTTCATTCAATTTCTCAGTTATATCCCTAACATCTAAAATAGCATTTGACACCTTACTAAGCACTCTAGAAATTAAGTGTCAACTTAATGAACAAATAAATGACAAATACTCTTGGAGCTGCTGAGAAGGGCGTACTCACCTAGCTGTATCACCTTTTCTCTGCACCTCCCAATTCAGCAGCTCCTGGTGCACTCGTTCTTACCCCTCAACTTTGCAATTCCCCTCCTCTTTCTCCACCTGTATAAACCTCACTCCAGACACATCCCTCTGGCATACCTTGCCACCTGCCATTTCTTTCTGCTCCAGGATGTCCTAGTGTTTAAACAGTTCAAAAAGGTGATGAAGAAAAAGTTATTCCAAAAGTACCCCCCAAAACACCCCACAGAAAACACCTAGGAATATATTCTTCTCCAGAATGAGAGGCCACTATGTGGAGATAAATCCCACAAAGCTTTACAGTGTGATGAAATTCACAGTTGCACCAACAAACACAGCATTCCCTTATGGGATGAGAAAATACTGCAAATGTGTTCTTTCCTACCAAATAAATTGAGAGACTTGCTTTATAAAAACAAGGGGACAATAGAACAAAAAAAAAATAAATAGAACAATGGAAGATAAAGGTAGCCAAGAAAAAAATCACACTATATATTCAACTTTTTAAGGGATGAAGTGAATAAAAGTCTGGAGGAAAAGAAAACTCAGTCAATAAACAACAGTGAAAAAATTTTATTCACTATTTTTTAAAAATCAACTTTGGGAGGGATCTAAGATGGCGGCACAATAGGAAGGAGCATATTTCGCTCCCCCCTATACACAGGAGAATATTTTGGCTGATTTGCATCGGAACAGAGCAAACAGCCATCAGAAACACAGCATATTTGAAGTCAGGAGATCAAGGAATTGTAGTGGACACTGGAGGACCAGACGGTAAGGAGAGTGCTTCAGAACAATAAGAGCCCAAGAGACAGCGCGGACACCAGGGCCGTGGACTGAGGCCTGGGTGGGCTCTCGCCAGGCTTGCCACAAGAATAGGGAGGGAGCTGGGTCAACTGCTCCCTCCCCAGCCAAACAAAATTTTAGCGGCACTGGGATAAACCCAGTTGCTTGAAATCTTACAGAGAGGAGTTGGGGTCTCAGTGGCAGACAAGCTGGGGGTGTGAACACCCACGCATATCCCAGGGAAGGACCACATACTGGAGCTCGCCTGATTGTTGGTGGCCAGCGCCACTGGGTCAGCTACACACCTGAGCTCCCCGGGCCTTTGGCCCCCGGCATCCGTGCGGCAGCTGCAGGCGTGGCCTTGCGGGAGGCCGGTGCCCACAGGTCATTTGCTCCTGGTGACATTGAGACAGCCACTGCACCTGGGCTGGTGGGACCTCCAGCGCCCAGCGCCATTGGAGCAGGCGTGCGCCCACGGGGCGGCTGTTCCGCCGCTCGCCTGAACTCGCCCACCTCCGGTGCCTAGTGCCGGAGGGGCAGCCACGCACCTGAGCCCACCATCCATCCGGGATGATTGCACAAGGATTGGCTCCTGTATGTGACCACAGGTGGCTGCGAGATCATAGGCACCTGCGTGCAACTGGGATAGGTGCACACATCCTCAGAACTTACACCTGAGGCCATGGGCAGAGAGGCCCAGGGCTAGCCCTGAGGACAGTAGCGCAAAGATAGATGAGCGCTGAACAGGGACAAAAGTGATACTGTTACCCCTAGACGATTGCAGCCAACAAGACCAGAAACACCAGTTCAGCAAGATTGAAAACAGCAAGAGTTGTTGGTTTTTTTTCTTTTTTTCTTTTTTCTTTTTTCTTGTTGCTTTTTTCTCTTTTTTCTTCTTTCTCTTTTTAAATTTTAATTTTTTCTATTTTTTCTATTATTTTTATTATTTATTTATTTATTATTTTTATTTTTATTTTTTAAATTTTTATTATTATTTTTTTACCCCTCAACATCCTTTGCTTTGCGTATCTTCTTTCTTGCCTTATTCCTTCTTCCTTTCTTTCCAATTTTATCTTTTCTTGCTTCCTTTTTTTTCTTTTTTCTCTTTTCTCTTCTTTCCTCTTTTTTCTTTTTCTTTCTTCTCTTCTTTCTTCTCTTTCCATTATTCCCTCTTTTCTCTTTTTAAATACCCACGAGTAAGACAAAAACAAAACAGAACAAAACAACAACAAAAAACCAGCCCTGGAATTGTGAAAAAACCAGAGACGATCCCAAGGAGGGGGCATTTCAACAGATAAGACAGCGGAAACTGTGAACACCAGGATACCTGAAGCAGACAGCTCCACTGAATCTCACAGGTATTCTAC
>PVKU01003126.1:0-62648 GCA_004027475.1 Anoura caudifer
GGCAAGAATAGTGTGGGAAAAGTAGAAGCTAAAGAACTTATGACACATGGACATGAACTAAAGGGGGGGAATGTGGGTGGGAGGGGGTGTGCAGGGTGGAGGGGAATGATGGGGGAGAAATGGGACAACTATAACAGCATAATCAATAAAATATATTTTAAAAAATAAAGGAATTTGTGGTTAATTACAATTCTTGCAAATAATCTTATACAAATGATCAGGCCATATTTATTGAAACTAAAATTGTTTTGCAAATAAATTAGTGTGAATTTGCTATCTCTCATTTAAAAAATAAGGGTCATTTTAGACAGAAAAATTGTTTTGACATAAACTGTAACATACCCTTGTGGATATTAGAATCTAGTGCTGTTCATTGTCTCTTGAGGGTTTGTTTTTTTTTTTAAATTTCTACCTGTAAATCAGACTGGAACCTGGATTTTCTTAGTTTTCTTAAATCTTTAGATGCAACCCTGCAAACTAACATTTTCATTTTCCTCTCCTTTGACTTGAAATCACTGAGAACTAAAACTAGCCAATTCCCAAGGCTATCCAAGCTAAAATAGGACAGCTTGATGTAGACTTCAGAGAAGTCACCACAACAGCTCATCTATGGACAATCATCCTGCCTGCTGTACAAAGATCACTAGAGATATTTATACAATAGGCCAGGAGAATCAATCAAGATTGTAACTGCCCATCTTCACTGTATCTGAAGATGATTTGAGACAGACGTCTAGAACCCTTCTTGACTACCTTCCTTCAGAATTCAGAGATTCACTTCAGATGAAAAAGACACAACACAAACGGAAAGTAAAGGGATGGAAAAAGATAGTTCATGAAAATGGAAACAAACAAGCAAAAAGTTGGGGTGGCAATACATATACCACACAAAACAGACTTTAACATAAGGCTATAACCATAGACAATAAGGACCCAGCAATTCCATTTCTGGGTATTTATCTGAAGAAACCCAAAACACTAATTTGAAAAGGCATATGCACCCATATGTTCATCACAGTATTAAAAAGTCAACATATGAAAGCAACCTAAATGCCCATCAATAATCAAATGGATAAAAAAGTGATAATAGATATTATACAATGAAATATTACTCAATCATAAACAATAACAAAATTTTGCCAATTGGGACAGCATGGATGGACCAAGAGGGTAACATGCTGACTAAAATAAGACAGAGAAAGACAAATACCATATGATTTTACTTATAGGCAGAATCTAAAGAACAAAATTAATGAACAAACAAAACAGAGGTAGACTCATAGATACAGAGAACATTTGGACCATTGCCAGAGGTGAGTGGGCTTAGAATCAGTGAAAAAGGTGAAGAGATTAAGAGGCAGAAATTAGTAGTTACAAAATAGACATGGGAATGTAATGTACAGCATACAGAATGTGGTCAATAATATTGTGATTATTATGCATTGTGCCAAATGGGTACTAGATTTTTCAGGGTGTTCACTTAGTAAGTTATGTAAGTGTATAGTCACTAGGTTTGTACACCTGAAGTTAATATAATATTGTACATCAACTGCACCTAAAAAATAAAAGTTATTTTTAAAAAAGAAAAACTCTTCTGTGCATCAAAGTATAGTGTTAATAAAAAGATAACATGCAAAAATGGGATAAAATATTTGACAATAATGTCTTTTACAAGGGTCTAGAATATAAAACATATAAAACACTCTTAAAACTTAAAAAAAAAAAAAAAAAAAAAAAAAAAAAAAAAAAAAAAAAAAAAAAAAAAAAAAAAAAAAAAAAAAAAAAAAAAAAAAAAACCCAGAAACAGAAAAGACATGTCTCCAAAATGGCCAACAAGCATATGAAAAGACCTTCAGCATCATTTGTCAGTAGGTTAATAAAAATCAAAATCACACTAAGTTATCACTTCATACCAACTAAAATGACAGTATAAAAATGAAATGTAAAACAAGTCAAGCATGTAAAGAAGTTTGAAGCCTCTTGACAACAAAATATTAATAGACTAAATTCGATGATACATAAAAAGAATCATATACTATGATCAAGTGGGATTTATTCAAGGGATGCTAGGATGATTCAACATCTGTAAGTCAATCAACATGATATATCACATTAACATAAAGAAAAATGAAAACCATATAATTTTCTCAATAAATGTACAAATACCATATAATAAAAGTCAACATCGATTTATAATAAAAATTTAACAAGTTGAGTACAGAGAGAAAATACCTCAACATAATAAAGGCCCTATGTGACAAACCGATAGCTAAATTAATACTCAACTGTGAAAAGAGTAAAGCTTTTATTCTAAGATTAGAAAAAGAAGTTAAAATTAATAATCCATTTACAATCACATCAAAAACAATTAGATACTTAGGAACAGATTTAATGTAGGAGATGAAAGACTTGTACACTGAAAACTATGACTCTAACAAAAGAAATTAAAGAAGATAGAAATAAATGAAAAGATATACCATATTCATAAATGGGAAGAGTTAATATTGTTAAAATGTCTATACTACCCAAACCACTCTATAGATTCAAGAAAATCTTTATCAAAACACCACAGGAAGTTTTTCCGTAGAAAGAAAATAAAGAATCCTAAAATTTGTATGGAACCACAAAAGACCCCAAATAGCCAAAACTATCTTAAGAAAGACAGACAAAGCTACAGACATGATCACATGACCTAATCTCAAACTATATTACAAAGCTATAGTAATCCAAATTGTATGGTAAAATCATAAAAACAAACATATAGTTCAAAAATAAAACAGAATAGAGAGCCCAGAAATAAACACACATGAAACAGAAGTAATCCTATGTCTGTTTGCAGTTAATATGAACTTTTATACATAAAATTTTAAAGACTCCACTAAAAACTGTTAGAATAAATAAATTCAATAAAGCTACAGGCTATGAAATTAACATAAAGAACAGCTATATTTCCATAGATTTACAAAAATTATCTGAAAGTGATATTAGGACAATCTAATTTATAATAGCATCAAAAAATAAAATACTCCAATTCCATTCATGCTGTCACTAAAGGTAAGAATTCCTTCATGCTTTCAGCTATGTAGTATTCCATTGTGTAAATGTACCACTGTTTTTTTTTCAAGATTTTATTTATCCATTTTTACAGAGAAGTGAAGAGGAGGAGAAAGAGAGGGAGAGAAATACCAATGTGTAGTTGCCTTTTGCACACCCCAAACTGGGAACCTGGCCTGCAACCCAGGCATGTACCCTGACTAGGAATCGAGCTGGTGACCCTTTGGTTCACAGCCTGCTCTCAATGCACTGAGCTGCACCAGCCAGGGTTATGCCACATTTTTTAACCCAGTGATTTACTGATTGACACTAGGGCTCTTTCCAACACTTGGCTATTGTAAATAGCACTGCTATGAACATAGGGGTGCATAAGTTCTTATGAATTGGTGTTTCAGGATTCTTTATGCTAAGTGAAATAAGCTAGTTGGTGAAAGACAAATACCATATGACCTCACTAACAACTGGAATCTAATGAACAAAATAAACTAATAAGAAAAATTGCACCAGGGACATGGAAACATGGAACATACTGATAGATGTAAGAGGGGAGGGGATGATAGTGGAAGAAAGGGCAAGGGATTAGTCAAAGAATATGTATTGATGACCCATGAATGACATGCACAACAGAGAGGGGATTGACTATGGGAGAGAAGGGTGGGTTGGCTGCAGGGGGACAAAAGGGAAAAAAATTGGGACAACTGTAATAGAATAAACAATAAAAAATGTAGATAGAAAAATAAATTAAATAAATACTGTGTAAATGAAAGTGAAATACAACTTATAATTTTATAATAGGATTTCCATAATTAAAATACCTGGATATGAATTTTTAAATGAAATACTTAGGAATAAATTTAAATAAGCAGATAAAAGATATGTATACTGAAAACTGAAAGACATTAATAAAAAATGAAGACACAAATAAATGAAAAGGTAATGTGTTCTTGAGGAATTAATATTGTTAATGTTTCCATACTGCCTAAAAGTGACCTATACATCCAATGCAATCCCTATCAAAATTCCAATGGCATTTTTCACAGAAATAGGAAAAACTATCCTAAAATTTATATGGAACCACAAAAATCCCTAATAGCCAGCCAGCAATCCTGAGAAAAAAAGAACAAAACTCAAGGCACACTTCCTGATTTCCAACTATAGTACAAAGCAATAGTAGTCAACATAGCACAGTATTGACATAAAAATAGGCACTTAAACCAATGGAACAGAATCAAGAGCCCAGAAATAAATCTGTGCCTATAAAGTCAACTAATCTTAGACAAGGGCACCAAAAAACACACAATGCATATAGTGCCTTCAATGAATAGAATTAGAAAAACTGGATATCCACATAACAAAAAATGAAACTGCATCCCCTATCTTATACCACTCAAAAAAGTTAACTCAAAATACATTAATGACTGAAAGGAAATACCTGAAACTGTAAAACTCACAGAAAAATTAATTAATAAACTTCTTTACACTTGTGTCAGCAACAATTTTTTGGATATGACTCCAAAGCACTGGAAACAAAAGCTTAAATAAACAAGTGGCTTCTGCACAGCAAAGAAAACAAACAATATATTGAAAGGCAAACTTCAGAATATGAGAAAATATTTGCAAGCCACATATCTAATAAAGGACTAACAACCAAAATACTGCAGAAAAATGCCCCAAACAACCTAATAAAAATGGGCAAAGAACCTCTTAAACACTTGCTACTGCTTTTTTGATAACAGCAATGTCAACAGGTATGAGTTTTGATCTGCATTTCCCTAATAGCTAGTGACGTTGGGCATCTTTCTGTTGGCCATTTACGTCTTCTTCAGGGAGTTGTCTGTTCAGGTCTTCTGTCCGTTTTTTAATTGGATTGTTTGTTTGGCGTTGAATTATATGAGTTCTTTATATATTTTGGATACTAATATCTTGCCAGAGATATTTGCATACTCACGTCCACTGTAGCATTATTCACAACTGCTAATATATGGAAATGACCTAACTGATTGGATAATAAAAATGTTCTATGTATATACAATGGAATATTGTGCAGCCTTTAAAAAAAGAAGGAAAAACTGCTGTTTGCTACAACCTGGATAGCACTATTCTAAGTGAAATAATTCTAGACAGAGAAAGACAAGTTTGCTATGCTATTATATATAGTCTTTTTTTTTTTTAAAGTCAATTTCATAGATACAGAGTAGAATGGTGGTTGCCATGCATTAGGAGGAACAGGAAATGGGAGATACATGTAGGTCAAAGAGTATAAATGTTCACATACAAAATGAGTAAGTTTTGAGAATCTAATGCACAACATGATAATTATAATTAATAACATGCCTATGTATACTTTAAATTTGCTAAGGTAGCACTGGCTGGTGTGGCTCAGTGGATTGAGTGCCAGCCTGTGAACCAAAGCATCACCAGTTTGATTCCCAGTCAGGGCACATGCCTGGGTTGCAGGCCAGATTCCTGACTGGGGGCATGAGAGAGGCAACCAATGGATGTTTCTCTCACACACTGATGTTTCCCTCCCTCTTTCCTTCCCTTCTTCTTTTTCTAAAAATAAATAAAATCTTTTAAAAAAAAGGAAATCCCATTCTGAATAGTATCAAAAAGAACAAAACATTTCAAAATAAATTTAACAAAAGAAGAGATCAAGAAAACTGACACAGCCCTGGCTGGTGTAGCTCAGTGGATTGAGCGCGGGCCTGCAAACCAAAGGATGGTGGCTCGATTCCCAGTCAGGGCACATGCCTGGGTTGCAGGCCAGTTCCCAGCAGGGGATGCACGAGAGGCAACCACACATTGATATTTCTCTCCCTCTCTCCTTCCCTTCCCCTCTAAAAATAAAATAAATAAAATCTTAAAAAAAAAAGAAGAAAAAAAAAGAAAACTGACACAGACTCAAAGTGTTATTGAAAAACCCAAGTTTAGCTCTTGGTCAGTCAAAAACTAATACTGAGAGACAAGTGTTAGATTGAAAAGAAAACATGCTTTATTCAGGAAACCAGCAGCCTGAAAAGACAGCAGACTAATGTCCTAATATCATCTTCAAAATTCCAGAACAGTTTTAAAGGGAAGGAAGTAGGTGAAATAGCAGGAGCTATATGCGGGCCTACAAACAGCCAGCATGCATTTAATCATTTCCTTGATTATTCAGAGACTTGCAGGCTCAGCAGCTGGTCACAGCTCCTTTGAAGACGTTCTTTACTCTGTAAAACAAACTCATAAATTCTCCTCCAGACCCTTAAGTTACCCCTCCTGCTTGACAAAGAGACAGCACATCAGCAACCTAATGACTAACACTTCTGGGAACAAAAGGTGAGCAGGAAGTCTTTAACATGTGAACGAAGGCCTAATTAAGAATTAAATTATTTAATTCTAGCTGCCAAAAATACTAGGACCATTAAAATCACAAGGGGCTCAGCTAGAAATGATACAGAAAACAAACTGATGGTTGCCAGATGAGAGGGGAGATGGGGGCTGGGTCTAAAAATGAAGGGATTAAAAAGCAAAAATTGGTAGTTACAAAATAGTCATAGGTATGCAGGAAAAAAGGGGCCATATACTAAACCTGAGAAGCTCAGGAGAGGCCAGCATGGAGGGCCCTACAAACTCAGAGACTGAAAATAAATACATAGGATGATCTGAACACAAAAATTCCTAACTAAAAGCAAGTCATGATGGGTAGTCAAGTCCTCAATCTTTATTGTAAGTGAGCTTGTCTATCACGTTTTTGCACCTAAGAAAATATAACAGTTTTATTAACAATAAATTTACAATATAACAGTTTTATTAACATAAAATTTATGTTGTATTTTTTAATTGATACTGGGTTCAGGTTGCATTAATTTGCCACATGGGCAGGACAAGATAATAGTATCTCTTCTTTTCTTGACTCCTCAGGGCATAGCCTCTGCACCAGGCCACAAGACCACCAGAATATTAGACCTGTTCACTGTTATCTTGTTACCTGTATACCATCTCTGAGTACTGTAAATGTTGATTATTAACTATCCTGTACTCACAATGTAAAGGAGTACATGTCTCTCCATTTCACTCTTTATCCTATCTCAGACATTTCCCCATTTTGCTATCTCCCACCTCTTAATCTACCACCAAAGGATTTCATGCAACCCTCCTTACATCTCCTTGCCCGACTCTAATGTATAAAATAATCTACAAAACTGTCCTCCTCTAATGTTTTCAGTCTGTTGAGATTTTGCTTCTCATCACTTGTCCTCAGTTTGGCTCAAATAAACTCATAAAAATTTGCTACAGGTTTGGACGCTTCTTACATTGACACAAGAATATAAAATGCAGCATAGAGAATATGGTCAATAATATCATAAAACCTATGTACGGTGCCAGGTGGGTACTGGACTTATCAGGGGGAACACTTGGTGAATTAAGTGAATTCCTGACCACTATGCTATAAGCCTAAAAAGTAATATAAAGTAATCTTGAATATCAACTTTAATTGAAAAGTTTAAAAAAAGTCACACAAAAAAGAGAGAGCAATTTATATATTGCAAACTATAAAACATTGCTTGTAAGGTGCATTATTATTATGATTGGATTGCAAGATGCATTATTATTATGAAGACAACACTCATCAATCTAATCTATAGAGTCAATGCAATCCTCATCAAAATCCCAGCAGGCTCCTTTTTAAAATGAAAAACAGCAAGCTGATCGTAAATGCAAGGGATGCAGAACACCCAAAACATTTTAAAAAACAACAAAGCAGCAGGTCTTTCGTTACTATACTTTTAAACTTGCTTTAAAGCAAAAGCAATCAAGACAGTATGGCATTGATCAAAGATCAGATACAGAAAATAACTGATATACCTGGACTTCATCAAAATTAAAATTTTAATGCTAGATACTCTAGAAAATGAAAAGACAAGCCATATAGTGGGAAAAATATCTGTAAAACACATTTATGATAAAGGACTTGTGTCCATATCTATCTATCTATCTAAATCTATCTACAAATATAGATAGATATATACATATAGATAAATCTTACAATGCATTAAGGAAAAAATTAGAAGTGAGGAAGGATTTAAACGATAGTCCACCAAATACATATGAATAAGCAATAAGCAAATGAAAAGATGCGCAACCTCATTAGAGCTTAAGGAAATGGAAAACGAAACCACAACGAAATGCCACTTCATACACACTAGAATGGTTATAATAAAAAGGATAGGCAATCACAAGTTATGATGAGAATATGGAAGAATGTAAACTCTCATATATTGCAGGTGGGAATGTAAAATACTACAGCTACTCCGAAAAACAGTTTGGCTTTAAAAGCTAAATAAATACTTACCCTATACTCCAGTATTCTATACTAAATAATCTATGTAAGAAAAATATACAAGGATGTATATATCAATGATCAGAACAGCACTTATTAATAATAATAGCCAAAAGGAAAAAGGGGGAAAAATTTCAACTTTCTCTTGAGTGCTCAATAGATAAACAAAACTGTTATATTTATGAAACTGAATAATATTCAGCTCTAAAAAGGGAACAAAATACTGATAAATGCTACCTCAAAAAGATTTTAGTAAGTGAAGGAGGCTAAACTCAATATAATAAATATTACATGTTTCATTTATATGAAAACAGGCAGAAAAGCCAAACCTTTACACAGAGATCAGTGGTACCCTGGTACTGGGGATGGGAACAGGACTGATTATAAACAGGCTTGAGATAATTTTTTGGAAATAGTAAAGTATCCTAAAACTGGACCATGGTGGCAGCACACTACACAAATTTACTAAAAACAAAGGAATCATGCCCATACAATGGATAACTTTTATGGTATATTATACCTCAATAATAGTGAAAAAGAGACAAACTGAAAATTTTAACTAAAAATTACATCTACAATTTGAAAATTCACTTGAGATCTTAATAACAGAATGGAAACAGGGCAAAAGAGCCAATCCGAGCAACAGAACAACAAAAGGTTGAAACAAAACAGAGCCTCAGGACCAATATCAAAATGTCAAGCATAGAAGTCATCACAGAGTCAGAATGAGAAAAAAAGTTTACACACACACACACACATATTTATTTTATTTGTGGGAACCAGAAACTTCCCAAATTTGATAAAAGATAAGTTCACATATTTAACCACTTCAGCAAACCCTAACAAAATATGTCAAAAGAAAAACACACCCAGAAATATCAGTCATTACAGAAAAAAAGTTTGGAAGCAGCTACAAAACATAACACATTTCACATAAGGAAACAATGATTCAAACAGCTGCAAATTTCTCCTCAGATACTGTGCAGGACAAATATGGTAGAAAAACATTTTTTAAAGCGCTGAGAGAAGAAACGCCATCACCTGACACCCCTTAATCCAGTGAAAATGTCCTTCAGGAATGAAGGTGAAATGAACACTTTCTTAGATAAAAAAAAATGAAGAGTTTATTTCAGGCAGAATTGAGATGAAATGATACAGTTCTTTAGTCTAAAAGTAAGTAATATTATCGAGGGGAAGCTGGTACTTTTAGGAATAAAAAAAGAACAGAACTGGTAAATGACTGAGTAAATATACAGGACTGTATTTCCCCTCTTTCAGTGCTTTACAATATCTACAACTCTTGAAAGCAGAAATCGTAACAGTCTGGTGAGCTTTCAAATATATAAAAATACATGGCAACTATTGAAAAAATCAAGGGAGAAATACTAACAGATCTGTATGTATGTAAAGGCTTCTGTTTTACTTGAAATGGTAAAGCTTTAAATCTATATGTATTTATTTATATATTATATAAAACATATTTATTTATATATAAATACACCTTTATATTTATATATACTTTCAATTTATATAAATATATTTAAATTTATATATAAATATATAAATAATATCTATTTTACTTTATATATTATATACATTTTTTTTTTCTGTCAAAAAGCTTGATTGTTTCCATTTGATCCAAGGCATGGGAGAAGGCTCCAAGGCAGTGAAAGGATGCCTAGGGATTTCAGAGAGAGGCTCAGGCAGAAGCCAGGCACCAGGGGGACGCAGAGAGGCCCCTCAAAGTCCTCTGGGCTCCAAAGGCTCCTAACTGAGCCTGAGGGTGAGCCTTTGGAAGAGATGCTACCCCAGCCAAGCCTGGGGGCCCCACTGCCTGCAGAGATGAGCAGGTGTTGCCCATCTTCTTGATGTTTCACCTGCTCGTCCAGGAAGTGGTTCTCCAGGAAGTCACAGAGCTGAGGGGCTGTACAGGTAGAACACAGGGCACAGAGATGTAAAAGGGCCTGGTTCAGGTATTTCTCCAAGGCCAAGGTGGATTCCATGGCATCCTGAGTTTTACCCCACTCATCTTGGGAAGGCTTTTGCACATTCTGGAAGAAGGCACGACCACATGCTGGTTTTGCAGCTTCAACAGACACTTGGCGCTTCCATGCTTCTCTTCCATCAGCTCTCGGAAGAAATGGCCCATGCTCTGCAGGGCCACATCGTCATGGGCATAATAAAAGCCCAGAGAGAGGGAGGTATAGGAGGCCTGCAGATACAGGGTGGCCAGGCGGTTGACTGGAGCCTCTACCTGGGTGGAATAACTCGGATGAATTTGGGAGCTCAAGGTTTGTTCAGCAATGAGAAGTTCAGCTCAAAAAACAGTGTTGGCTGGTTTTGGGGACTGAGGATGGCTGAGGTGGTTCCAAAGGTGGTGACTGGACAAGAGGTTGGAAGGGTAGTAGGAGAGCTGAAAGAAGGGGTGTCCCTGGGTCTGTTCCGTGGAAACCCTATTGAAGCAACAGACACATCCCAGGGACCGCCAAGGGCACTGTGCAAGGTATATATATTATAATCCCTAAAGCAACGAAGCATATTTGAGAGGTAATCAAAAAGAATAAAAGAACACCTTGGCTGGGGTGGCTCAGTGGTTGAGTGCCAGCCTGCGAATCAAAGGGTCACCAGTTTGATACCCAGTCAGGGCATATGCCTGGGTTGCAGGCCAGGTCCCTAGTCGGAGAGGTGTGAGAGGCAACCACACATTGATGTTTCTCTCCCTCTCTTTCCCTCTCCCTTCCCCTCTCTAAAAAATAAATCTTTTAAAAAAGTATAAAAGAACATTAAAATGCAATACTAAAATATGTTCAAATGATGCAATAGATAAAAATGAGAAATGAGAAAAAATAAGACTACAAAGCTCACACATGCAGAAATATAGAAACAGCATCACTACATCCCTTAAGAAAAGAAAAAAGGCTTGACAACTACAAGTCAATGATTTTCTTGACCTTAGAAATAAAGTCATGGGCAAAAAAAATGATATAGAAATTTAGAGAAGGGAAGGTATCTGCAGGGGAAACACAGAATCTGAGCATTTGATTACTGGACCAAATGCCACAGGAAGTCATATAAAAGCAGGTAGACAGGTTAAACTAAAAATCATAAAAAACTGCTAAAGGTCAAGTGTGGGCTACCATAAGAATGAGAAGCCCGAGCAACAAATATGAAAGACACATGGACAAAAACTAGGGGATTATTGGATATGGGAGGGAGCTGAGGAGGGCTGGGGCGGTGGGCTGGGATAGGAGTAAAAGACAGATAACTGTACAAGAATAACAATTAAAATAAAATTTTTTAAAAAAGAATGAGAAGCCCCTCTGTGTTTCAAAATGCCAGTCACGTTGCACTCACTCATTGCAGTCTTTGCCAACAGGTAACTACAGGAACGATCACAGAAAAAGGTTCCCTCGGTGCTGTCTGGGAAAGGAGAGCAGCAACAATGGCTGAAATTGTGCCTACATACATCCCTCTGCTCTTACAAAGAAGAAAAAGTTCTTAATATAACAGGAAGAGCATTAAAACCTGGAGCCCAAAGCACTGGGAATAGAGGACAGAGCAAAATTAGTACCAGGCCTATCAACTTTAAGAACAAAAGCCTAAGTGCACAATGTGGGGGCACCCACTGGTGGAAAGCAACTATAGCTGGGGTAAGGGGGAGAAAAATACAAAGCTTCAGCCCTAGGAAAGGAACAGAAATACATGCTGAAAATAGCATCACATCTGAAGATGCAAGGCTTGTGAAATCCATACCCCAAAACACAAATTCAAAGTGCCTGCTTAACACTGAGTCTTAATCAGAACAGTACAGCCCTGGCTAGTGTGGCTCGGTGGATTGAGTGCTGGCCTACGAACCAAAGGGTTGCTGGTTCAATTCCTAGTGAGGGTATATGCCTGGGTTATGGGCCAGATCCAGTGGGGGGTGTGTGAGAGGCAACCACATGTTGATGTTTCTCCCCTTCTCTTTCTTCATCCCTTCAACTCTGTCTATAAATAAATTTAAAAAAAATTTAAATTGATTTAAAAAAAGAACAGTAGAGAATACCCTCTCCCCTCAAGCACATGCTAACAAGCATCAAGTAAAACTAGAATAATATGCTCACACTCATAACGAGGGAAGTAAAGTATACGTGGGGGCAGCAGGTGCATCTTTGTGCCTTTCTCTCAGTTTTGCTATGAACCTAAAACTGCACTGAAAGATAAGGTCTGTTAAAAAAAAAAAAAAAAAAAACCCTGCCATATTCTCTTAAGAAATAAAGTTTTCAACTAGCATTAATATTGTGCTGTCAGTACTGTTTCTAAAAATGAATGTTTTCTCCTAAATATCATAAAGTTTCTGATATATTTTAATTAATATTTGTATAATGAGTGAGGTATGTGTTCACACATTTTTTAACATGTGGTCTTCTAATTGTTTCAGCACCTTTTGGTTAAGAGGTTACCCTTTGCACATTGGTGTTTTGCATGTGAGTTGAAAATAACTAGATTTGTGTGGGTCTGTTCCTGGACTGCTTATGCTGTTCCAATGGTCCTCGTGTTTCTTTCACCAATACCACATACCACTGATTACTCCATGTTTAGAAGTATATAAATCAGGTAGTGTGAGCTTTCAAACTATTTTTTTACTTTTTCAGAACTGTTTTTGTTATTTTAATTTCTTTGCAATTTAATGTAAATTTTACAATAAGCTTGGCAATATCCATGTAGAGATTGCTGAGATTCTGGTTTGGCTGACACTGAATCTATAGATGAAACTGGGGAGCTTTTATATTACGTTGGGTTCCCAAACCCAATTCCACCATGGGGGCTGCGGATCGCTCACACCAGTATACAATTCTCAGACACCAGCAAGGTATCTGAAAATTAAACTCAATTGTGACACAACCTACCTGGAAGTAGCATAAGATTCCAAAGGTTAAGAGTTCAATCCTACCATTCAGTCATGGTCATTTTATTTTCTTGACTTTTTTCAGAGAAAACCTTTTTAATTTTAATAAGTCCAACTTAGGGGATCTAGCAACCTTTGGTGGTGGGACCAGCCCCTCACACAAAGCTGAGGGCTGAGGCAAGTACGGTGCCATGCGGAGGGCAAGAGGATCCAGAGCCGGCAGCCCAGCACTCCCTCTGGCCCTCTCTCCTCCTGCTGCAGTGACTGGGTGGTCTTGGGAGTAGCCTAGACTTTTATTCCAGCCAAGATCCCCAGGCTGCCAGCTCCAGCCCACCCACTGTGAAGCCCGGATGCAGCTGCCTGCAGGCCTGGAGTGGGTGGAGGAGCAATGCTGGACAGCTACTATTGAGAACTGCTACTAGACGCAGTGCTTCAGATGGCTCTGCCGAGAAGCGGGGGTGGCTGCGGTGTGCCGGAGGATCCAACTATTTTAGAACATGCTGAAGAGGTGAGTGTTTAAAACTGAGGGACAGGGTACTCTTTTGTCAGTAAGGCAGTGATTCTGGAGGCAGATGCTGGGCCTGCCCCAGTGAAGAGGTGTGCCAAAATTAAAGCTGCAAGGTCATTTGAAGCAACTCCACAGCAGAATAATCTGAGTCATTTTTTCTTGTTTGACAATATAACAGAAAGTGATGGAGGAAAAACCCCAGGAAGTAGTCATGGGCAAATTGTTGACCTAAGAGAGTGGGTGGCATTATGATTCTATTGCTGAAAAACACAAAGGTCTGGATATGAAAATTCAAAAAGAGTGAGCCTTACAAGAAGAGAAGTTAAGACTAGGAGAAGCTTTATATGCTATACAGCATGAAGCAGCCAAGGCAGTAAAGCGATGAAGGCTCCAAGGCTGGAGAGCAGGAAAGGCTAGAGGAGCAGGAAAGGCCGAGCAACGTGCATGGGCCACCCCACCAACAGGATGTCAAAAGTCAGGATGGGAAGACAACTTTGAATCTTGTTTGAGACATGTAAAATCACAGCATGAAGGTTTTCCAAGTAGTAAACTCTCCTCAGATGTTACAGTTTTCACAGCAAATGCAGCAAGCAGTTGTGATTTAATGACCAAAACTAAATCAACTAGTGGAAAGGATGCCAGCACATCCTTAGATCTAGAGTGGGAAGATGAAGAAGGAATGAATCCAATGCTTCCAATGATAATAGCGTTCTAAGACAGAGGAAAACATTCTGCAGGAAGCACTCAGGTGCAGCGGCAAGAAGCCTGGAAGTTATCCTGTGTCCACCTCTGATAACTCCAACAGGCTGGAATGGGAGGGTGATCTCGTGAGTGCCAGTGGATGATAAAGGCAATTTTGAGTATTCTGGATTTATAAATCGTGTACTAGAACTGTCTAATTGTGGCATGAAGCGGTCTGATGGAGATCAAAAGAAATGAGAAGGTAAAACTTTGTGACCCTCCTTAGCAGTTACAACCAAATGCTAGAAACCAACTAGAATGTATAAATTACGCTGGGGTTTTTCGTAGGGAGGTAGAAACCATGTTGTAAATGTTATTATAAAGGACTAGGTATGATGGGCTATATCGTAATTGCTTCAGGATTAAGTGCAACTTCATCAGCTGCCTTCTGTATTTCAAAAACAAGTTAATGGTTCTGTCATGTAATCAATTTATTTTAACTCGTTTATAGCATTCCTGTTTACTATTTGTGGATTTTCATTTTTTAAATAATTTTATTAGTTTGACTTAGGATGTTTTCATAAGTTTATTTAGCTAACTATGAAAATATTAAGTCATTCTGTGTTAACGCTCAGCAAATGTGAGGGAGTGATGAGGATGAACAGCCAGATTCAGATTTAGAGTAGTGTTTCCTTTCCAGCACTATTTATTCCTACTGCTGATTTAACCTTTATTGTCTAGTAGTAAGCACAATTAATTTTCATAAATGACCTTAAAGAAATGCTCAAGTATCATTTTCTTTCTACACTTATTTTTTTTATTTTTGGCTTTTTTATGTTTTCTTTTTTCCACATTTTTTATTGTTGTTGAAGTACAGTTGTCTCCATTTCCCCCCACCACTCCCCCCTGCCCCAGCCATGCCCACCTCCCACCCTTGATCCCACCCCCCTCTAGTTTTCTCCATGTGTCTTTTTAAATTTTTTTTTAAATTACTTTATTGGTGTTCAATTACAGTTGTCTGTTTTCTCTCCACCCCTGCCCCCAAACCCCAGCCAAACCCACCTCCCTCCCTTGCTTCCAACCTCCCCCTTGGTTTTGTCCATGTGTCCTTTATAATAGTTCCTGAAAACCCTTCTCCCTTTTCCCTCCATTATCCCTGCCCACCTCCCCTCTGGTTACTGTCAGTTTGTTCTTAATCTTTCTACACTTATTATAGATCCAAGTATGACAATGTTGATTCAGTCTGAAACAAAGGATACAATGTGACAAAATAAGCTTTCAGAGTTTGGACACAAAATTGGTAATAAAAAGTGATATTGAAGAAAATAAATATACTTAGGTTTTTTACTTCCTTTTACGTGCATTATAAGTGAATACTGACTTTAACTGATATATTACATTTCTAGGTGTCATTCTTTTAAAGTTTATATTTCTAATAACTGGTCTCAGAAACCAGGTAGTATGAGTCTTCCAACTTTGTGCTTCTTCTGCACCACTAATGTTACCTGTTAGTAATAACTTGCCTTTCCATAAAACATTTAGATCAACGTACCAACATCTACAAAATACCTTAATCAAATTTTGATGGAAATGGTATTGAATCTATGCATCAAGGAAGGGGGAGTGATTTTAACAATAATGAATCTTCCTATCTATGAATACAAAATATCTCTCCATTTACTTTGATCTCCTTTGATCTCTTTCCTAGAGTTTTCCAACATTCCATCTAATATTCCTGTACCTATTTTGTTAAGACTTATACCCTAAGCATTTCATTTTTGTTTGATGTAAATGGAAGCAGTATTTTTTTATTATAAATTCCAAGTGTTCACTGCTGGCATATAAGAAAACCATCAACTTTCATATAGTCACCATGTATCCTGCTTCCTTCTTATCCTCACTTACTAGTTCTAGGTTTTTGGAGATTCTTTGAAATTTTCTACATAAACAATCTTATGTGTAAATATACTTTTATTTCTTCCTTTCCAATAAATATTTTTGTTTTTCATGTATTATTGCACTAGCTAAGACTTCCAGTATGATTATGAGTAGGAGTGATGAGAAAGGACATCCTTGCTCCTGATCCCAGGAGGAAAGTTCCCAGACTCTTACCATTAATGTGAGGAGTCTACGTATAAGACCAAAGGCAAAAGGAGCTATTCACAAGCACTATACTCTAGTGGATAAGGTTGTTTCCCATAGGGTCTTTTGAAACTTTTGAAATAGCTATACATACATGTATAGCAGAATTGAACAATTAGTAAATGCACAGCAAATGTTAGAAGCTTGGTTGCTACCTACGAGTGGAAGATTATAAACAAAGAGAAATGAATAGAATCACTCATTTAATCATGCTATGGATTAAAGTTCGAGACATCAATATGAATTCACGTTTGGGTTAATATAAACACATATAGATAAATATACAAATATTTGTAGCCCTGGCTGGTGTGGTTCAGTTGGTTAGAGTGTCTCCTGTAAACTGAAAGGTTGCAGGTTTGATTTCTAGTTAGGGCACATGCCTGGGCTGCCAGTTTGGTCCCTGGTCAAGTCACATACAAGAGGCAACCAGTTGATGTTTATCTCTCATACAGATGTATCTCTCCCTCTCCCCCCTCAAACCAATAAGCATGTCCCTGGGTAAGGATTAAATACATGTATTTAATATATATGTTTGTAGATATGTGTATACATATTAGTATACATATTTCTTCTGTCAGCTGAGACAGCTAACTATATGATACAAAACCCAGGTACAATAGTAAATTGTCTATACACTAGCAATGAACAATCTGAAAATAAAATTAAATCAATGCCACACACAATAGCATTAAAAACACTGAATATTTAATAACTCAATAAAAAACAGATCTGTACAATGAAACTTACACAATGCTATTGGAGAAAGTTAAAGCAATCTAAATAAATAGACAGACATCTCATGTATAAGATGCATGATGGTCAAGATAACAATTCTCCCAAAATTGATCTATATATTCAAAAACTACAGCAGGTTTTTTTCAGGGGGTGGGGTAGAGAGTTGATTATAAATAACAGTGATTAAACTATTGGATATGTACAGCAATAAGATGAACTTACACTCTTATGTCACAACATAGATAAACATTATTCTCAAAATATAGGCAGAAATCTAATTGTAAAAGGTAAAACTAAAACTGTTAAAACACAAAATAAATCCTTTAGACATTGGGTTAGGCAAAGGTTTGCTAGATATGATATTGAAAAAATCCTCCTGAAAAGAAAATAATGAAAATAAGCTTTCAGTAAAAATCAAAACTTTTTATTTCATAAGATGCAATTATGACAATTAAAAATTCAAGGCACTTATTAGAATACTTGCAAACTACCAAATACAACAATTGTCAACAGATTTAGTCTGGGGCACTGATGTCTATTCCCTTAGATTGTCAAATTTAAAACATGACAATAGCCAACATAACAATGGCCACCTGGTGTGAATAAATCAAAATCATACGTTTTTTTGGTCAGAACGGCAAAACAGATTTTTTGGTGTGCTGCAAAATTTTAGTAATTAGTTTATTCATGCAAAAAGATGAAAAAGGATGGAAATCACTGAATTAATACAATCCTATTATCCAGAATATATTAAGAACTGTTATAACTTAGTAATAAGGCAAACAATCCATTTAAAATTGGGCAAAAATGTTTAATAGACATTTCACCAAAGAAGATACATAAATGGCTAATAATAAATTGAAAAAAATCCTAACTCATTAGTCAATAAGGAAATACAAACTGAAACCACAAAAAGATATAATTTTACTCCAACAGAACACAGTAACAAATGCAGACAAAGATAGAATCATTGACCCTCATACATTACTGATGGAGATGTATTATGTTACAGTTATATTGAAAAAAACCTTAAGATATTTCTAAACAAAGTTAAATACAAATCACCATATTATTCAACAATTCATACACGAGAAATGAAAACATCCATAAAAAGACTTTCACATGAATGTTCATAGAAACATAATTTATCATAGCCAATTAAGATAGAAATAACCCAAATTCTTATCAAAGGTTTAACAGAGAAATAAAAAGTGGTGCATTCTAAAGGTGGTATACAACTGAATATTACTCACAAATAAAAATAAATGAAATACTGATACAGTAATATTCACCAAACTCAAAATAATTAATCTATGTAAAAGAACTCAAAAACAAGACTATATATTAAATGATTACACAATTATGAAAAGTCAAGAAAAAGCAAATCTGCAGAAAAAAAGTAGATTAGTGCTTGACTAGGATTGAGAGTGAAAACCTAGATTAAGTGTAAATTAATATGAAGAATGTTACTGAGACAGTGAAAAATGTTATAAAACTATGTTACGGTCATGATGGCAGAACATATAAATTTTACTAAAAATTGTTTATACATTTTAAATGAATAAATAATATGTAAGTTTTTTTCATTAGAAGTTGTTTAAAATTGAAATGGTCAACACAACAGCAGTGATATGAAATAAAACACAAACCAATCCACCTACCCATTTACCCTATCCAACCTAAAAACCCAACCACCAGCATACTATACACCACAAACAAACACACATGACACACACATACAATACAGGCACACAAAAATTAAAAGTAAAGAGGTGAAAAAAATAGCATAAAACACTAACCAAAGAAAAAGGTTGAAAATCAATATTAATTTGAAACAAAGTAGATATCAAAACAAGAAAGATTATCAGAGGATAAAGAGGAATGTTATGAAAAAATAACGCGGTGACATCTCCAAAAAGATATAACCATGTGTATATGCACCTAATAAATTTTCGAAATGCATAAAACAATAAATGATAGGTGTGAAAGGACAAGTAGGTAAACTGAAAATTAGTTTGATATTTTAACACTGTTCTCTCAGAAACAATACGAACAGTCAGAAACTCAAAAAGGTATGGAAGGCCTGAACACTATCAAACAACTTGATATAATTATAGAACACTCCAAACAATAAGGACAGAATACATAGTCTTCCAAAACACACATATGGAACTTCCAGCCAAGATGGAGGTGTAGGTAGATATGCTTTGCTTCCTCGCACAACTAAAAGGACAACAATAAATTTAAAAACAAAAATCCTGAGCTGCCAGAAAATCAAAATGTAGGGAAGTTCAACAGCCAAGGAGTTAAAGAAGAAACATTCATCCAGACTGTTAGGAGGGGCAGAGACAGGCACCCAGGCAGTCAGGTTGGAGAGGATGCCCAGCAAGGACCTGGCCAAGCAAGGCAACAGCTGGCCAACTGAGCAGTCCCACATTTGTGTGCAAATAAAATGGGAGGAACAACTGGGGAGAGAAACAGAACACAACCCAAGGTTCCAGTACAGGGATACTAAAGCCTCAAAACCGTGGGCTATAAAAACCTGTGAGGGTTGCAGCAGTGAGAGAAACTCCTATCCTCACAAGAGAATTGTTGGAGAGACCCAAGGGGTCCTACAACGTACACAAGCCCATCCACCAGAAATCAGCACCAGAAGGGCCCAATTTGCTTGTGGGTAATGGAAGAAGTGACTGAAAGTGGGGCCAGAGCTAAGCAAGCCACATTGTTCCCTCTCTTCACCCCTCCCCCACATACAGTGTCACAAGGCAGTGAAGTAGATTGCACCACCCTGGTGAATACCTAACACTCAATCCCTTACTATGTAACAGGCACACTGAGACAACAAAATATGGCCCAAATTAAAAAACATATCAAAACTTCAGAAAAAGAATTAAGCAATGAAGAGATAGCCAACCTATCAGATGCAGAGTTCAAAACACTGACAATCAGGATGCTCACAGAAATGACTGAGTACAGGCACAAAAAAAAAAAAAAAAGGAATAAGTACAGGCTATGCAAAGTGAAATAAAAATATACAGAGAACCAACAGTGACAGGAAGGAAACCAGGATGCAGACCAACGGTTTGGAACAAAAGTAAGAAATAAACACTCAGCCAAAACAGAATGAAGAAACAAGAATTTTAAAAATATGAGGAGAGGCTTAGGAACCTCCAGGGCAACTTTAAACATTACAACATCCAAATCATAGGGGTGCCAGAAGGAGAAGAGGAAGAGCAAGGAATTGAAAACTTATTTGAACAAATAATGAAGGAAAATTTCCCCAATCTGGCAAAGGAAATAGACTTCCATGAAGTCCAGGAAGCTCAGAGAGTCCCAAAGAAATTGGACCCAATGAACAACACACCAAGGCATATCATAATTAAATTATCCAAGATTAAAGATGAGAGAATTTTAAAAGCAGCAAGAGAAAAGGAGACAATTACCTACAAAGTTCCCATAAGACCATCAGCTGATTTCTCAAAGGAAACCTTACAGGCAAGAAGGGGCTGGAAAGAAGTATTCGAAGTTATGAAAAGCAAGGACCTATATCCAAGATGACTCTATCCAGCAAAGCTATCATTTAGAATGGAAGGGCAGATAAAGTACTTCCCAGATAAGGTCAAGTTAAAAGAGTTCATCATCACCAAGCCCTTATTATATATGAAATGTTAAAGGTACTTATCTAAGAAAAAGATCAAAACTATGAACAGTAAAGTGACAACAAACCCACAACTACTAACAACTGAACCTAAAAACAAAAACTAAACAAACAATAGAACAGGAACAGAATCACAGAAATGAAAATCACATGGAGGGTTATCAGCAGGGAGGGGAAGGGGGGAGAAAGGGGAAAAGATACAGGGAATAAGAAGCATAATTGGGCCCTGGCTCAGGGGATTGAGAGATGGCCTGTGAACCAAAGAGTCACTGGTTCCATTCCCAGGCAGGACACATGCCCAGGTTGCAGGCCAGTCTCCAGTTGGCGGCATGTGCAATGCTACCACACATTGATGTTTCCCTCCCTCTCTTTCTCTCTCCCTTCCCCTCTCTCTAAAAATAAATAAAATCTTTTTTTTAAATAGTATAATTGGTAGGTACAAAATATACAGGGGGGAGTTAAGAATAGTATAAAATTGGAGAAGCCAAAGAACTTATATGTATGACCTATGGACATGAACTAAGTTGGGGGGAATGTTGGTGGGAGAAGGGGTGCAGGGTAGAGGGGGATAAAGGGGGGAATATCGGACAACTGTAATAGCATAATAAATAAAATATACTTAAAAAATACAATATGTAACATTCACCAAGGCAGATCATGTTCTTGTCTGTAAAACAAATCTCAATGAATTAAATATATAATAATAGCCCTGACTGGTGCAGCTCACGGATTGAGTTCCTCCTGTGAACCAAGAGGTCACCAGTTCAATTCCCAGTCAGGGCACATGCCTGCGTTGTGGGCCAGGTTCCCCATTTGGGGGCATGTGAGAGACAACCAATCAATATATCTCTTGCACATTGATGTTTTTCTCTGTCATCTTTTTCTTTCCTTCCCCTATCTCTAAAAAGTAAATAAATAAAATCTTTTAAAAAATTAAAACTGAAAAAATACATAACAACAACCCAAAGGGTATTCTCAGCACATAAAATTAAACTAGAAATGAACAATAGAGAGATAACAAAAAATTTCCAAGTAATTGAAAACTAAACAACAAACTTCTAAATAACACATAGATCAATGAGAAAATTTCAAGGTTAAGTAAACAATGGATTGAATTAAAAGACAACAAAAATATAATATAACAAAATCTGTGGGATGCAGCTAAAGCAGGGCCAACAGGAATTTATAGCATTAAACAAATGTATTAGGAAATGAAGACCTAAAAACAGTAACCAAAGCTTGCACTAAAGAAACTAAAGAACAAATTAAATCTAAAGCAAATGAAAGGAAAAAATAATAAAGATCTAGAGCAGATATAAAAACCAAACACAATACCAAAAAAATGAATAAAACCAAAAGCTCTTTTTAAAAAAAAACTGACATAATTGATTAACCTGTAACCAAGCTGCCCACAAAAAGAAAAAGGTGGGGAGGAGGAAAGAGAGAGAAGCCAATGACATTAAGAGGAAAATGAAGGAATACTACAAACAACTCTATGCTCATGAATTTGACAAATTACATAAAAATGAAACAACTATTTAAAAGACAGAGTCTATGGCCATACCACACTGAACATGCCTGATCTCGTCTGAAAGACACAGATTACCCAAACTTGCTGAAGAAAACCTGAATAGGTCTAAACCTACAAAATAAATTGAACTGAAAGCTACAAACTTCCTAAAGATAAAAATTTCAGGCCTGGATGGTTTCAATGGTGAATTCCACCAAATAATCCAGCAAGAAATAATACCAATTCTATACAATCCATTAGATTAAAGAAAATGAGAGAACATATTGCAATTATTAATCCCTGTTCACAAGTTACCAGAAAAGTATGAATCAATATGTCTCATGAATATAGATACAAAAATTGTCACAAAATATTAGCAAATCAAACACAGTAATATAAAATATATAAAACATATCCCAATCAAGTGGGTTTCATTCAA
Source organism: Anoura caudifer (assembly GCA_004027475.1). NCBI lineage: Eukaryota > Metazoa > Chordata > Mammalia > Chiroptera > Phyllostomidae > Anoura > Anoura caudifer. The sequence continues at coordinate 22,939 of PVKU01003126.1, forward strand.
GGAATGCAAGGTTAGTACATTAAAAAAATCAATGAAATTCTGCATCAACAATTTAAAGAGGACTAATCATCTCAATTCATTTAGAAAAGGGCATTTGAAAAACCACACTTTCTTGATAAAAATTCTCAGAAAAGTGAAAATAGAATGGGGAAAAACTTGCCCTAATATAGGACATCTATGAAAAACCTATAGAAAATAAAGATTGGAAAGAAGGAAAATATGCCCTCCTTCTCTACCCTATTCAACATTGAATTAGAAGGACTACCACTCTGGCTAGTGTGGCTCCATGGACTGAGCATGAGCCTGGGAACCAAAGGATTGCTGGTTCAATTTCCACTCAGGGCACATGCCTGGGTTGCAGGCCTGGTCCCCAGTAGTGGGCCCTTGACAGGCAACCATACATTAATGGTTCTCTCCCTCTTTCTCCCTCCCTTTCCCTCCATAAAAATAAATAAATAAAAATCTTAAAAAAAAAAAAAAAAAGGACTACCAATACAGCAAGATAATTATAAGGCATACATGTTGGGAAGAAAGGAATTTAAAAGATCTTTATTTACAGAAAACATTATTTTCCATCTAGAAAATCTCAAATAATCTACAAAAAAACCCCTCTTAGAACTAAAAAGTGAGTTTAGCAAGACTGCAGAATATAAAGTCAGTAAACAAAAGTTGATCCTATTCCTATATACAGCTATTAACAATTTGTGTTTGAAATGAAGCAGATAAAAATACAATTTATAATAGCACTTCAAAAAATAACGTTCTTATAAATCTAACAACATACGTGCAGAACCTAGATGCTGAAAAAAAATTATGAAATAAACCAAAGAAAATATAGATAAATATGGAGCAATACAATGTCCATGAATCAAAAGACTGAGTAAGATACCAAATGTTCCCAATATCATCTATAGAGTCAATGTCATCCCAGTCAAAACCTGAGCAAACTCTTTTTGTAGATAAGGGAGGGACAATAATGTGGAAAGAGACCTTCTGTGAGACACAGCACAAGGGAAGACCTAACCTAAGGGTAACAGTCATTTAGGAAAACCAGAGGCTACTATCCTAGCCAAACCATGCTAAGTAGGGGTATCACTCTGAAAAAAGGAAACCACCCCTCCTACTTTAGTTCCATGGCAACAGGGAAAGATTTTGCCAAGGGCAAGGGGAGGCTGTAACAACAGAGACCTCACAAGATATCCCCAAGGGAAATAACTTCATTTGTAACACACAGGGGAAAGTTCAACCCAGAGAGTACTCTCCAAAAGAATAGAAACTTGAAGTGTAAGCAATTAAGAGGAGACTGTTAAGTACTTGAGATTAACAAATCAAAGAAACACCAGTTAAAATTTTACCAGAGAGAACCAGGGAAAGAGAGAAAGACTTAAAGAGTCCTATTGAGCTCTGTATGTGTGCTCTCTGACCACAAATGAATTAAACTAGACATCAACAACACAAAGATAACTGGAAAATTTCAAAATACTTGCAGATTAAATAAAACACATCTGACTAGCACATGGATCAAAGAAGAAATTTAAAAAGAATTTAAAATATATTTTCAGCTAAATGAAAATGAAAATACAACTTATCAAAAGTTGCAGGATGCAGTGACAGCAGTGATTAGAGGGAAATTTGTATCATTGACTGCACCCATTAGAAAAGAAAAAAAAGATCTAAAATCAAAATTCTAAGTCGCCACCTTAGGAAAAGTAGAAAAATAAGAGCAAATTAAATCCAAAGTAAGCTGAAAAAATAAATTAAAAAACACAACAGAAATCAATTACATTAAAACATCAAATCAATGGGAAAAAATCAACAAAATCTAAAGCTTATTCTCACTAAATATCAGTAAAATCAACATAGCAAAGACAACTGAATAAAGAGAAGACACAAATTACTAGTACCCAAAATGAAAGAGGACATCACTATCAACTCCATGGACATTAAAAAGATAATAAAGGAATACTATCAGCAACTTCACCTACAAATTTGACAAACTAGATGAAATCAACCAATTCTTTGAAAGAAAAACTCTGCCAAAACTTACACAAAGATAAATAAACAATCTCATTAGGCCTTTATTTATTAACAAAATAGAATCAATAATTAAAAACCTTCAAAACAGAAAGCACCACACCCAGGTGAGCTCACTGCTGAATTCTACCTAACTTTTAAGAAGATATACCAATTCTCTTCAATCTCTCCCAGAAGACAGAAGCAGAGGGAATACTTCATTATTCTGGAAAGTCAACACTACCCTAATCCCTAGTCCTAAAACAAAGATATTACCAAGAAAACTACATGCCAATACCTTTCTCTAACATAAATGCACAAATCCTCAACAAATTAGCAAACTTAATCCAACAATGAAAGAAAATACTTATACACCCTGACAAAGTAGGGTTTTACATAAGGACGCAAGGCTAGTTCAACCTTAGGAAGTCAATGAATGTAAACCATCAACAGCTAAAGAGGAAAAATGGCATGATTATATTACGAGGTGCAGAAAAAGCATCTGACAAAGCAACACCTATTCATGGTAACTCTTGGCAAATTAGGATATAGGGTAACTTCTTCAACTTGATAAAGGACAAAAAACCTACAGTTATTAGAAACTAGAATTCCCACAAAGATCAAGAAGGCAAGGATGTCCCCTCTCATCACTCCTTTTCAACACTGTAGTGGAAGTCCTATCTAATGCAAAAAGACAAGAAAAGGAAATAAAAGGGATACACACTGGGAAAGAAGAAATACATGCATCTTTGTTTTCAGATGAAATGACCTCCTATGCAGAAAACCCTAAAGAGTTGACATAAAAATAAAAAACAAAAACAAAAAACCTAGCACTAATAAGCAATTACACCAAGATTGCAAAATACAAGACTAATATACCAAAGTCGATCATTTTCCTATATAACAGCAATGAACAGGTAGAATTTGAAGTTAAAAACACAACACTATTTACACACCCCAAAATAAAATACTAGGTATAAATCTAATATGTACAAGACCTATATGAGTAAAATTACAAAACTCTAATGACAAAAATCAAAGAACTAAATAAATGGAGACATATTCCATGTTCATGGATAGAAAGACTAAATATTGTCAAGATGTCAGTTCCTCCCAACTTGATCAATACTCAATGCAATCCCAATCAAAAATCCCAGCAAATTAATTTGTAGATGCTGACAAAATGATTCTAAATTTTATATGGAGGGGCAAAAGATCCAGAATAGGTAACACAATATTGAAAAATAATGTTGTAGGACCGACATTGTAAGACTTCAAGACTTGACACAAGTTAATATAAGTCCTAATATGACCTCCCCATTGGTCACTGTGATAAAAAATCTGCTTTGCCTTTCCCTGGTGCACCCATTAGATTAAGCCCCCTAGAAGCTTAGCAAAACCCCACTCTTTAATTTGAATTGCTCTATCCACCCTTAGCCAGGAGACCTGAAGCACTTCACCTATAGATCTTAACAAATACTAATATTTTTAATAATTAATAATATTTTTAAGAGGCACAAGTGCAAAGAGCTGAAGGAAGGCATCCTGGGCCTGGACAGCTTCCTGGACAAACTGTAGGTTGCCTTCCCTGCAGCCAGCCAGCCAGCAGGGTGCTACCCCAAAGCCACCTCACAATCAACCACAATAAGCCCTCAATCTCCACATCTCCTGATTATCCCGTCAGGGGGGATATATCATATATCCACATCTCATTATCCCCCTGTCAGAACGCAAGGCTGCTGGCCTGGCAGGTTCTATAGCCACTGCATGCCATCGCTCAATGTGAACAACTGATGCTGTTTCTTTTGATGTTTATTTCAAGATTTCAGAGACAACAGAAATGCCCTGGCTGTAGGGACTTATCTGGCTGGTGGGGAAGGTGAGAGGATACATCCAACACTTTTTGTTTCCATTTCTCAGGGAAATGAAAATGTTAAAAAAAAAAAAAAAAAAAAGAATTAAATGCATTATGAGGTTTTTCGGGGGTAAACGGCCCATAGTGGATTTTCCCCCAGAAAGGAGAAAGGAACAAGCAGGAAGACATTTCTGTTTGGACAGAAGCTAGAAGTCGGAAAACCTGCACAATGTCACCATGAGCGCCTCCAGCTGTATTAGTGCCATTGGCATAAAAAATTTGATTATGGTAGAAAATAGAAACACTGGAATGCCAGTCCTCACCAGTCAGACTGGTAATATTTAAAAAATGTGAAAACTGGGAAATCCGAGTAAGGTCAGTGGATTGTATCAATGTCAATTTCTTTCTTATATTTCCTACAGGCATGCTCAAGATGTTACCTTTCGGGAAAAACTGAGTAAACAATACATGGCTTTCTCTGTAATATGTCTTATATCTACTTGGGAACCTACAATTATTTTGAAATTTGGAAAAAAAAATTTTTAAAAGGCACAGGCCCTATTTCTAGTGATCAATTTAATCTCAGATATGACTCTAACAATAATGCAAAAATGCATACACTGTAAAGTTAGTCACACCATTGTATTTAATAGTGAAGAGATTGAAAAAAGCTTCATTAAGAGAGGTTGGTTAAATATGTTAAGTACAAATAAGGAAAAAGCAAGAATGAAAATATATGCACATATATGTGTATCTAGGCATTGTATATGTATATATATGGGCGTAGTTATGACCACAGTTTATTGCTAAGTGCAGAAAATACAATCAGCATGTTTGGTTAAGATCCTATATTAATTTAAAACTAATACACGTACATACATAGATATGCATGTATTATATGCAAGGAAAATATATTCAGTTGGTGAAGCTGTGAGGACACAGGTACCTGCACACCTGACTGTTGCAAATACAAATGGTATAATTGTTTTGGAGAGATACTGGCAATACTTAAAACAGCAAAAGCAATTAATAACTCCTATAGGAATCTATGCTATAGATACATCTTCAACAATACAAATATATATACCCACAAAGTTATTCACTGTAGTCTTGTTTGCAGTTGGAAAACACTGAAAGAATCTAAATGCCCATACACATACAACTGTTAAATGAACTATAGTCCATCCAAACAATAAAGTACAATACAGCAAGTTAAAAAAATGAAGAAAACCTCTATTACATGATATGGAGTGTATATCCTGCAAGTCACTCCATGTCAGGTAATGGAAAAAAAAAATCAAACTCCCAAAAAATAACATAGTATACGAGCTTTCATGCAAGGAAAAAAAGGGATATACAAAAATTATATATGTACCACTTCATCTGTGCAAAAGAAAAACAGAGAGGATAAAGCAGAAACTAAAATACTAAGACTGCTTACTTACAGGAAGTGGTTAGGAATGGAGTGGTAAGAATCAGGGAATGGAAAAAGGGTGTTAGGGGTGAGAAAGGGAATAACTCTTCTCTTTGTAAACCTTTTTTGTATAAATCTGACACTTGGAACCATGATAATGTTTCACATAACCCCCCCAACATTTTTTAACACAATCATCATGTGAAGGTACCCCAAAATGGAATGCAAAAAATAAAAAAATTCTTTTTTTTGGTTATGTGCAATAAACAAACAAATAAACCTACTGTATAGCAAAGGATAACATAAATTGAACTGGGTAGATAAGAAAAGAACTGGCTTAAGCAACTTTATAAAGTATTTTTGACTACATATGGCAAGACAAAAGATAAACAGGACTATACACTAGTACTGCACTCTAGTTAGGAAATCTGCTTCTCAGAGGGTATGTTTTAGTAAGTCTGAAACTCTTTGTTTCAAACAAACAAAAACAAAAATTCCAACAATCTAATAATGAGCAAAATAGCCCTGGCCTGGTAGCTCAGTTGGTTAGAGTGTCATCCCAATACACCAAGGTTGCGAGTTCAATCCCCAGTCAGGACACATATAAGAATCAACCAATAATGCATAAATAAGTGGAATAACAATTCTATGTTTCTCTCTCCCCCTTCTTCTCTCTATAAAATCAATACATTAAAAAGTTTTTTAAAATAGTAAAATAAAATTGTACAAAGTATATATGTTGAGGATGAGAGCCAAGTTTCTCACTTTAAAAAAAAAAAAGAAATTACAATTAAGAATAATGGGAAGACTAGAGGAGAATGAACCCTGTACTTTTAAATGGAATCCAACATGTCAATATGAATTCATGGTTTTACATGAAACATACATACAACCACATATAAACACATAGGTATAGGAAGACACACACAGAAATAGGGATATCCATGTATGTCAGTATAAACATACACTTACTTTTTAACTCTGTTGACTGAGAGAGCCTAGAAACAATGATACCCCAGTAACAACAAACACACAAATATTGTTTTGTAAAAGCCATTTTCCAATAACAGAAACCAGGATTCCTTAGAGAAATGACTGCTTCCACAGTAGTAGTGGGCGGAAAACAAGATGTGCCCAGAACATATTGTGATGCTAGAATGTATAGCAATGGTCAGAAAAATGAGAATGCATATCAAATGAACACAGGAGTCAGCCTGAAGGAAAGCCCAATGGCCAAACCTGAAAGCCATAGCAACAAAACAATGACAGTATTAGTTTATAACCAAAAGAATGAAATGAATATCAACGAGTCCACACTGACATAAATATTTGGTTAAATAAAATGAGGAGAAGAAACAACTCTTCCTTGCAGAATTCCAATTAATAAACACATAAGGAATAGCTGAAATTCTAAATAACCATGACACTAAATAACCATAACCACTAAAATAATTATTGTAGCAGATAAGAATCATGGATGGATAAAATTAGAGGATTAAGGTATGATGAGAAACATGACATTTGTAGCCTCAACATATACCCCACAAGATACATATAAATATATAATTGAAAGGGAAAACCAGTGACTTTGCAATGGAAAACACTGGTATACTTCAACCAACTAACAACTCAAGGTTAACAACTAATGTATTAAGACATACTGACATCACATACACATGCTGCACAGAAAATGGTACATACAGTATTACTTCCGTAGCCTTATTGCCAAGATTGCATAACATGAATTAAGTTATAAAAAAGGCCAAGGTGACAGTTCCTGAAATTATGTGATAAAGACTTTAAAACAATTGTTACAAAAATTTAGACACACAATCATATTGTTGCAACAAATATTGAAACAGAAAATACTGTCAAACAAATATGATATAAAGAACAAGTGGAAATCTTAAAGGTAAAAATTAGTAAAATTTAAAAATAAAAATAAATGGACAGGTAGTTACAGTGGTGTCCTCAGAGTTTCTGTGTCCCTGCCAGTGCTGCCCGGACGGCCTCCCTGAACCACAACCCAGTCACCGCCAGCGCCACCACCGCTCATAAAAGAGCCCGGCCCAGCGGGGTGGGGGGAGGGGGGCATTAGCAAGAGCTGATAAGGCTCTTGATGTCTGGTGACAAAGGAATTTCTGCCTCGCCTGAATCAGACAGACAACCTTTTCAAGTGGGTAGGAACCATCCATGGAGCAGGAACGATCTATGGAGCAGCTGGCACAGTACCCGATGACCCGAGGTACAAGCCCTCTATAGTGTTTCCCAGTAGCCACCCATACAACGCGCCAAGAGTGAAATTCTTCACGCCCTGTTACCACCCCAATGCAGACACCCAGGGTAACTTCTGCCTGAATATTCTGAAGGGCAAGTGGTCTGCCCTGCAACAACCCAACCCCCTGAGAAGTACATGCAAGAAACCTAAGCAAAGCAGGTCTGCAGCCAAGAACCCTGACCCAAGGGGTCTAACCTCCCTTCTTGTGCTGTCTTTTTTTTTTCCCCTTAGATGGTCTGTCCTTGCCATGATTTCTGCATATGATTCTGTAGCTTCTGCTATGGTGTAATTTTTGTTTTGTTTCTGTGTTTTAAATTAAGTTTCTGGTTGAACCCCTGTGATGAATATATGAAATAAAATATATATTGGTGAAAAAATAAAAATAAAAATAAATGGACAGGAAACAGTGCAATGGAGATGGCAAAAAAAAAGTTAAAAGAAATAAATAGAACCTATCCAACACTAAGAAAGAAAATACTGAACATAAATGTACAAAGGCTCAGAGAACTACAAGAAAATAACAGAAGGATAAAAAGAAAGGGTGTGGGACTGAAAATATTTGAAAAAATTAATGCCTGAAAACTTCCTAGGTTTGGCAATAGACATAGACCTACAGATTCAAGAAATGGGGTAAAAAAAAAATTCAAAAAGGATAAACACGCCCTAGCTGCTGTTGGCTCAGAGGACCAAATGCCAGAGGGTTGCCAGTTTGGTTCCCGGTCAGGGCACATGCCTGGGTTGAGGCCTAGGTCCCCAGTGGGGGGCACATGAGAGGCAACCACACACTGATGTTTCTCCCTTCTCTTTCTCCCTCCCTTCACTTATCTCTGAAAAAAATAGTCTTTAAAAAAAAATAAAAATAAAAATAAAAAATGGTAAACCCAAAGAAATCCACAGCCAAATACATAATAAAATTACCAAAAACTAAAGATATAAAAATATCATACAAGCAGTGAGAGAAAAATAAAACATTATTATATAAAGAAATAATAATAACTGATTTCCCATTAAAAAAATGAAAGCCAGAAGAAAGTAGCACACGTGTTTAAATGGCTGAAAGAAATTGTCAACCCAATATAATCTATCCAGAAAAATTAGTTGCAGGAATGGAAGCAAAAAGACATCCTCACAAGATGGAAAACTAAGTGTGTGTAGCCCATAAGATCTTCTCTAAAAGAAGAAAAGAGCAAAACAAGTTTTTCATGTGCATGGGATCTATCTGAAGGAAACCCAAATCAGCAGGGATGAAAAATAAAAATAAAAAAATTATTTAATTGGATATTATAATAAATGATTTATATCTCTTGAGTTCTGTAAAATTGTTTGAGGACTGAAAACAAAAGACAAACATTTTCTGAGAGTTTTCGATGTATGCAAATACATATGTAACAATTAGAAGATAAAAGAGAATTAAGGGACCTTTAAAAATGTTAATGTTTCTACATTTAAAATTATAGGGTAAAATACAGACAATGAAAACTTAAATATGTATTGTGTTACCTCCTAAAGCAAACACTACAAAGGACTATATATAATGATAGAGTCAGAGATACAAGATGGTGGTGGAGTACATGGAAGCTCCACTAACCTCTTCCCAGGACTAAACTGGAATTACAACTAAATTACAGACAAATCATCCCAAATAACCAACGGAAGACTACCTGCAGAGAAGCGCTATAACCAAGGAGTTACAGAAAAAGCCACACCACTATATTGAGACTGAAAGGAACTGTGGAGGCACAAAAAGGCTAGCTGGGCTCCCATAGCTGGCAGCTGCAGTTCCAGAGGGATATTTCAGCAGCCGGGGGTTTTGCCCTGGGAAGTTGGGGGTCTAAACCCCAAGCCAGGTTCCCAGCCTACAGCACCATAATTGAGAAAGACACCCACATAGTATCTGGCTGTGAAAAGCAGCAGGGTTTCTTTCCACCAAGGAGAGACAGCTAGACATGCAAACACCCTTTTAAAAGGCCAACACAGAATTCTGTTTGTGACCACTTACCCTGGGCTCTAGCGGAGGGAGGGCAGACCAGAATAGAGCCACATGAGGAGACTCTGAGGTTTGTGGCTCTGGGGAGAGACCTAAAGGGTGAGCCAAGTGGATGCCTGTACTGAGTCATTCCCCATGCTAAAGAAGCCATCTTTGTCTGTCGGAGCACTCCTATCTATGATGCATCAGCCTGGGGCAAAGCAACTGCCCTACCCACAGGAATCCCTCTTGCCCACCCTATGGAGCTTAAGCCCTGCTGAGGAGTACAACCAGAGGCAGATCTCCGAATGCTTTGAGACTTTACCCAACACACCCCTGGGGCCCAGTGCTGATAAAAGCCTGCTTTGGTGCCCAGCTTGATCCTGACCACCACAGGACCCAGGCCCAGCACAGAGAGCCACAAGCTGTGAACTGCTGATAGTTCTAAACAAGTTGCCCAATGTGACTCACAGGCAGCATCTGACACAGGTCTGCACCAGAGCCTTTTCAGATCTACCTAATACATAGAAACAAGGACAAAGAGGCAGCCAAAACTGGGAGATGAAGAAACAGGTTCCCAAATGAAAAACAAGAGAATTCTCTAGAAGAACTAAATGAAACAGAGGTAAGCAATTTATCAGATAGAGTTCAAAGTAATGATTATAAGGATGCTCAACAGCATGGGGAAAAAAAAAAAAAAAACACAGAAAGCATAAAAAAAGGACCAGTCAGAAATAAAGAATGCAATATGTGAAATAAATAATATCCTGGAAGGAATAAACAGGAAGTCAGATGAAGCAGAGGATCAAATTAGCAATTTGGAAGACAAGGTAGGAAAAAACACCCAAAAGGAACGGCAAAACCAAAAAAGTTTTTAAAAAATGAGGATAGTTTAAGGGACCCTTGGGAAATTATTAATTGAAACAACATCTACATCATAGGGATACCAGAAAAAGAAGAGAGAGAGAGACCTACGGATCAAGAACTATTTGAAGAAATGAGTAAAATTTCTCAACCTGGTGCAGGAAAGACACACAAGTCCAGGACGCACAGAGAGTCCCAAACAAGATGGACCCAAAGAGGCCCACACCAGAACACATCATAATTAAAATGATAAAAGTTAAAGACAAAGAGAGTCTTAAAAGCCTCAAGAGAAAATCAGTTTGTTGCCAAAAGGGGGCTCCAATAAGGCTGTCATCTCACTTCTAAACAGAAACATTTCAGACCAGAAGGCAGTGGCATAAAATATTCAGGGTGATGAAAAGCAAGGACCTACAACGAAGGCTACTTTGCCCAGCAAGGCTATCATTTTAAATGGAAGGAAGGCCCTGGCTGGTGTGGATCAAGTGGACTGAGTGCCGGCCTGTGAACCAAAGGGTCTCTGGTTCGATTCCCAGCCAGGGCACATGCCTGGGTTGTGGGCCAGGTTCCCAGTTGGGGATGTGCATGAGGCAACAAGTCGATGTTTCTCTCCCTCTCTTTCTCCCTCCCTCCCCTCTCTCTAAGAATAAAGAAATAAAATCTTCAGAAAAAAAAAAAAAAAGACATAGGACAGCTGAATAGATGAGAAAACAAGACCCATATATGCTGTCTTCAAGAAACCTACCTCAGAATGAAAGATCTACATAGACTCAATGAAAAGAGATGGAAAACAGATATTTCATGCAAATGGAAAGGGGGGAAAGCTATGGCAGCAGTACTTATATCTGACAAAACAGACTTTAAACCCAAGGCTATACTAAGAGACAAAGGACACTACTTAATGATAAACAGATAGATCAACAAGAGGATATGACCATAGTAAACATTTATGCACCCAACATAGGAGCACCTAAATATGTGAAGTAAATCATGATAGACATAAAGGGAGAGACTGACAGAAACACAGTCATAATAGGGTATTTTAACACACCATTGAGTTCAATGGATATATCTTCCAGACAGAAAATCAAGGAGATGGCAGCCTTAAATGACACATTAGATCAGATGGATTTAATTGATATCTTCAGAGCATTTCCCTCCAAAGCAGCAGAATATACATTCTTTTCAAATGCACATGGAATGTTTTCTAGGAAGACGGGATAGACCATATGTTAGGACACAAAATAACTGTCAATAAATTTAAGAAGATTGGAATCATATTAAGCATCTTCTCCAACCACAATGGTATGAAACTAAATCAATTCCAAGAAAAAAAACTGGAAAAAAAGAAAAAAAACACATGGAGGCTAAATAACACCTTACTACACAATAAACGGGTTCACAATGACATCAAGGAAAAACTGAAGATACCTAGAGACTAATGAACATCAAAACACAACTCAATCTATGGGACACAGCAAAAGCAATCCTGAGTGGGAAATTCATAACAATACAGGCCTACCTAAGGAATCTAACCTTACAGCTAAAGGACCTAGAAAAAGACCAACAAACAAAGCCCAAAGTGAGTAGAAGGAAGAAAATAATAAAGATCATAGAGGAAATAAACCAAATAGAGTGTAAAAAATCAATACAAAAGATGAATTAAACTTTTCCACAGTGGCTGTACAGTCTGCATTGTGCACAAGGGTCCCCTTTTCTCCACAACCTCACCAGCACTTGCTGTTTGTGGATTTATTGATGATAGCACTTGTGACTGGTGTGAGGTGATATCTCATTGTGGGTTTTTTTCACTGTGGTTCTAATTTGCATTTCTCTGATGATTATCGAAGTTGAGCATCTTTTCATACATCTATGGGCCATGTGTATGTCCTCTTTGGAGAAGTGTGTATTTAGGTCCTTTGCCCATATTTTGGTGGCTTTTTTTTTTTTTTTTTTTTTTTTTTTTTTTTTTTTTTTTTTTTTTTTTTTAGATTTTAGTTGTTCATTTAAAGCCCTGGCTGGTGTAGCTCAGTGGATTGCGCGCGGGCCTGTGAAGCAAAGGATCGTGGTTCGATTCCCAGTCAGGGCACATGCCTGGGTTGCAGGCCAGTTCCCGGCAGGGGATGCATGAGAGGCAACCATACACTGATATTTCTCTCTCTCTCTCCCTCTCTCCTTCTCTTCCCCTCTAAAGATAAATAAATAAAAATATTTAAAAATAAAGATTTTACTTGTTCATTTCTATAGAGGGGATGGGAGGGTGAAAATGGGGGAGAGAAACATCAATGCATGGTTGTCTCCTGAGTGCCCCCAACCAGGGACCTGGTCTGCAACCCAGAAAAGCAGATCTATTTTTAAATTTTTTGAGGTATCTCCATACTGCTTTCCATAGTGGTCACACAAGTGTGCAATCTCACGAACAGTGCTAAAATTGTTCCCTTTCTCCACATCCTCACCAGCACCTGTTTGTTGATTTATTGATAATGGCCATTCTTTGCCCATTTTTTAATTGAATTGTTTGTCTTCTGGTGTTCAGTTGTGTAAGTTCTTTATTGACCAGAGTCACCACGCTGTACTTATATCCCCATGACTTATTTTTTAACTGTTTGTACCTCTTGATCCCCACTCCACCTAATTCACCCACCCAAAATTATTCTTAATCACCTCAAGATGGAAATACCCCCATGTCCACTGATGGAAGAACAAATAAATAAAATCTGACATATCCATACTATGGAGCATTATTCAGCCATAACTAGGATGAAGTACTGATACACACTACAACATGGATGATGAACCTTGAAGCATTATGCTAAGTGAAAGACTCCAATCACAAAAGACCACATATTATATGATTCTATTCATATGAAATGTTCAAAACTGGGAAATCTATAGAAACAAAAAGTAGATTAGTGGCTGCTTAGAGCTGGGCACATAAGGTTCAAGGGGGTGTGGGGTTATGGCTAAAGAATAGGGATCTTAAGGTGATGAAATGTTCTAAAATTGACTGGTGATGGCTGCACATAAACTAAAAAAATCACTGAACTGCATACTTAAAATGGGTAAACTGTATAGTATGTGAATTATATTTCAATAAATGTCAAAAAATAAACAAAAGAAGAAGACATACTCAGATAAACAAAAGCTGAGGGAATTTATTGCTAACAAGCCTACAAGAATTGTCAAGGGGCCCTGGCCCAGTACCTCAGCTGGTTAGAGTGGCATCCTGATAATGCCAAGGTTGTGGTTTCAATCCATGATCGGGGCACATAACAAGAATCAACCAATGAATGCACAAATAAATGGAACAACAAATCGATGGCCCCCTTCCAATCTCTGCCCTACTTCCTCTCTCTCTAAAATCAGTAAATAACAATTTTAAAAAGAGAATTGTCAAAGGGAGTTAGTTCTTCAGGCTAAAATGGTAGAAAAATGGTGCTAGGACAACTGGCTAAGTACATATAAAAGAATAAACTTACACCTCACATAGTACACAAAAATTAACTCAAAATAGATCAATGACATAAATATAAGAACTAAGACCACAGAACACTGAAGGGGAATACATGGAGATAAATCTTCACGAGCTTGGATTTGGCAAGGTATTCTTAGATTTGGCATCAAAAACACAAGCAAAAACAACAGAAATAGATAAACTGGCCTTCAAATTGTAAAAAATTTGTATACCATGGGACATTATCAAAAAGTATAAATAAAACTTGCAGAATTGGGGCAGGGATTGCAAATCACACATATAATAAGTCTACTATCCAAAATATATAAGAATTCATTCTTACAACTCAAAAACAACAAAAGACAAACACCCAAATTTTAAAAATGAGCAAAGGTATTGAATAGACATTTCTGGAAAAAAAATATGCAAATGAACAATGAAAAGGGACATGAAAAGATGTCCCAAATCATCAGTCATTAAGAAAATGCAAATCTAACTAATGACATACCATTTGAAACATACTAGGATGGTTGTAATTTGTTTAAAAAACCAAAAATAGGAAATAACAAGTGTTGGCAAGGAAGTATGGTAGTTCTAAGTTTAACTTATAGAGAAATCACCAAACTATTTTCCACAGTGGCTGTACCATTATATCTCCCAGCAGCAATGTATGAGGGTTCCAATTTCTCTACTTCCTTGCCATGACTGATTTCCTGTTTTGGGTATTTTTTTAAATTACATTCTACCCTCGTTTTATATGAAACTTCAATTGACCTGTTACTATAATCTGGGTAACAGACACATAAAAGTAACCTTTTATAACTGACTTTTCTTTTTTAAATTTCTGTTCAAAATTTATATAGAAATAACACATGCTAGCCCTGACTGGTGTGGCTCAGTGGGTTGGGCATCGTCCCACAAAGCAAAAGGTCCCTGGTTCAATTCCAGGTCAGGGCACATGCCTAGGTTTTGGATTGGAACCCCAGATGGGGAGCATAAGGTGGCTGATCTATGTTTCTCTCTTGCAATCGATGTTTCTGCCTCTCTCTCTCCCTTCCCCTCTTTCTAAAAATAAATAAATTAAAATCTTTAAAAATTAAATAAATAAATTCTAAAAATAACACATGCTAGAAAAAGCGCGTATGTCACAAAAGTTTGAGACATGCAGAGGAAAAATAATCACTTTTTAAAATAATGATTACCTCTGGGGATGAAGGAAGAGAGATACACTCAGGAATGGGTACACAGAGAAGTTCAACTATGATAGTAATTTGTTATTTTTTATGTTTGGTTGATGAGAACAGAGGTTCACTGTATTATTCTTTGCATGTGTATACATGTCTTAAAAATTTCATAACACATACAGGAAGCCCCCCCCCCAAAAAAAAGACAAAGAAAGTTAATCTTACATTTTTTCATCACCTGCCCACCACCACCAGCAAAAACTTAGGATCACATTATATGGGGCATTCTGCAACTTAACTTTTCTCACATAGCATTCTCTACATCAAAAGAATGTAAAAAGACAAAACTTTTTCCACAGTTGCAAAATATGTCATAATACAAATGTCCTACATTTTATCCAAACACTCTCCTATTAATGAATACACAGGCTGCTTCCAGTTACTCGTCACAAAGACAAAGCTGTAAAGGCATCCTGTTCCTGTGCCCTAACAGACGGGTACTTTTATCTTGGTAGGTAGGACACATTCTTAAAAGTCAGACTATTAGGTTCCTGTATTCAGTCAAATGGCATCTGTACTTTTTATTTCCTTAGATATTGCCAGGTAATTTTTTCAAAAGGCTGTAGCAAGTCATACTCTCTCCAGCAATATATGAGTGAGATACGGGCACTTTTTAACCAACATAAGCATTTAACAACAGATTAGATGTAATTTTTCTTACTGTCTTCTCCACGCAGTAAACATGCTACGCGGTACAAAAATAAATTTATTCTCACCAAGAAATCTAAATTCGAGAAATCTAGTTGTTCTCTTACTCAGTGAGTAATCAGCAATCCCCCCAAATTTAGCAATTCCCCCCAAAGATTACCTGTATACACACATACATACATACATACACATACACACACACACACACACACACACACACACACCCCTTTGAGATGTTACAGAACAAATTTTGGATTTTGGAACAAAAGTATTATATGGATAACACTAAAAGACCTCATTTCGGGTATCTATAAAGGGCATAACAAATTTTCTTTAATCTAGCACGTAATGAATGGCACAAACTGATTAGTTTATCAAAACCATGACGTTTGTACAGGAAAAGGAGCATGAAAATATACGGACAGGTAGACCCAAAAGCTTAGGCTGTTCCTGAAAGCGCTTTGGGGAGACAATCTCTTATTTTGGAATGAAAAGGTGTCAATTAAAACCCATTTAAACAAGGAAAAACAAGAGGAAAACAACCCCAAATCCCTCCTACAGCTAGTTCACGCAACTACCTGGCCTCAGCCATGCTGGGTGATTAAGGAGAGAGAAATTATTCTCAGATATTTTGAACAGAGGCGAGAGAGAAAAATGAAATACAAGCCGGCTTTTTCCCCCCACTCGGGTAGGCACGATCCATAAGTGTGTAGCTTTGCTAACAACCACTTTTCTACCGATTTGAGGTTCAGCACTCACCCCAACACAAAAACCGACCAGTTTCTGGACTTTCCTTAGTAAATTCGCCCTTTGGCCAATTTCCCACACCGGGTACTCAGGCCGTACTTAGAGCCCGGGCAGACGTCGCCATCTTAGGTCTTAGATGAGGGATAGGGAACTCGGCGGTTAGACTGTGGCGCGCGTCACAGCCAAGTAGGCCCCGCGCCTAACAGGCGTGCACTACCCAAATGGCTCCGCCCGGCAACAAAATCCAGCAGCCCTGTGGCCCCACCCTCAGTTTTCCTGACTGCTAACGCTTCCTCTCACAGCCTTTATCGCCACTGAAATTTCCTTGTTTTTCCTTCTTCTCTTCCCCTTAATTTTTTTCTTCTTCCAACCCAGTATTTTTTAACTTTGCCCTGATTTCTTTCTTCTTTCCACATCTCTAGATCTCTTTTTAAAATGTGTTTTTCTCCATTACCATTTATCACCCTTATATCCTCTGCCACCTCCACCCCTTCCCCAATCACCGCAGTGTGCTAGGTGCCAACAAGTTCTTTTTTGCTCAACCCCACCCCCAACCTCCCCCCGGAGCTGTCAGTCTGCCCTCTATTTATGCGTCTGTCTCTATTTCACTAGTTAGTTCACTTTGTGCGTTAGATTTTACATATGAGTGAAATCATACGGTATTTTTCTTTCTCTGACTGGCTTATTTCACTGAGCATAATGTTCTCCAGATCCATACATGCTGTTGCAAAAGGTAACATTTTCTTCTTTTTTACTGCAAGTAGTATTCCACTGTGTAAAGGTACAATGGCTGTTTTATCCACTCATCTACTGATGGACACGTGGGCTGCCTGCACAGATTGGCTATTATAAATAATGCCTGAGTGAACATAGGGGTGCATATATTCTTTTGAATTAGTGTATAGGGTTTCTTCTGTTAAATTCCCAGTAGTGGAATCCATAAAAACCCTAGAAGAAAACATAGGAAATAAAATCTCAGACATTTCTCATAGCAATATTTTTTCTGATTGATCTTGGGCAAGGGAAACAAAAGAAAAAATAAATAAATGGAACTACATCAAATAAAAAGTGTTTTCACAACCAAGAAAGCCATCAAGAAAATGAAAAGACAACCCACTGAATGGGAGACCATATTTGCATATACATCTGATAAGGGATTAATATTCAAAATTTATAACCCTGGCTGGTGTGGCTCAGTGGGTTGAGTGCCGGCCTGTGAACTAAGTGGTTACTGGTTTGATTCCTAGTCAGGGTACATGCCTGGGTTGTGGGCCAGGTCCCCAGTTAGGGGCACTTGAAAAGCAACCACTCATTGATATTTCTCTCCTCTCTTTCTCCCTCCCTTCCTCTCTCTCTAAAAATAAATAAATAAAATCATTTAAAAATTATAAAGAACTTGTAAATCTCAAAACCAAAAATAACAAACAATCCAATTAAAAAAATGGGCAAAGGACCTGAGAAGACATTTTTCCAAAGAGGATATATAGATGGCCCATAGACATATGAAAAGATGCTCAAAGTTACTAATCATCGGAGAAATGAAAATTAAAACCACAGTAAGATATCTCCTCACATCTGCCAGAATGGCTATCATCACTAAATCAATAAATTAAAAGTGCTGACAAGCCCTGTCTGGTGTGGCTTAGTGGATTGAGTACCAGCCTGCAGACCAAAAGGCTGCAGGTTTGATTCCTAGTCAGGACACGTTCCTGGGTTGTGGGCCAGGTCCCCAGCTAGGGGAGTGTGAGAGGCAACTGATCCATTTATCTCTCACACATCAATGTTTCTCTTGCACATGGATGTTTCTCTCCCTTTCTGCCTCTCTCCCTTCTTGTGTCTCTAAAAATAAATAAAGTCTTTAAAAAAATGCTAGCTCTAGAGACCTAGGTGTGGAAAAGCTCTCTCCATTAATTCACAGCCAAAGCAAAAACTTTATATCCCTGCTTCCATCCACTCACAGTTCCCCTACTCTGCCTTTAATGACTGCAACCAAGAAAAATGCCTCCAGAAAACACAAGAGAGAGGTTTGTGACCAGGATACAATATTTGCTCTTCAAAGCTGATCCTCTTGACTTTCTAGACTACTGGTCCAGTCAGAACCTATTTCATTTTCTATGACAGCCCAGTTTTCCCATTTCATAAGTAATTATTCCAAAAGTAAGAAAACTGTCTCCTTCAAGGATATAAAATCCAAATATGCAAAATGAGAGTTGGGATTTCACCATCATCCAGCCATATTTATCAGGTACTTACAAAGGGCTCTAAGTTGGAGAATTTACAAAGATTACTTCAAAGGCCAATGACCTCTGAGACAAAAGTTACTGTTACATTTGCATTCATAATTTAAAACAAATAAATGAGTAATGGACCTATAAATGACAGTCAATATAATAGATGCCTGCAGAGTTAGACTATAATACATTCATTCAAAACATGAGTTAGGGAAAAATACACTTTCATGTGGCAAATGGCAAAGCAGATCTAACATAGAATTTATTCATTCATTAAGAACTTACAGGTGGTTCTGGCCAGTGTGGCTCATGTGATTGAAGTATCATCCTGTAACCAAAGGGTTGTGGGTTTGATTCCCCATTAGAGCACATACCTAGGTTGTGTGTTCAATCCATGGTCCAGGCACATAGAATCCCACATGTGGGCAAGTACAGGAGGCAACCGGTCAGTCAATGCTTCCCTCACGCTTTGATGTCTTGGGGTTTTTTTCTCTCCCTACCTCTCTCTCTAAAAAGCAATGAAAAAAATGTCCTCAGCAAGGATTAAAAAAAAAAAAAAACAACTTACGAGTAAAGAATAGGGCTATACAAGGGTAAGGTAGAGAATACAAATATTAACAAAACCCAGTATTATTCCTCAAGGAGATAACATGCAAATTGGGTAGTGGAAAATAAGAAAAGTTATAAGCAATATTTTTTGTATGGGGCATTGTACTAGATACAAGATGGGAATAAAAGTGAGGTTTGGGTGTTGAAAGAGAATATGGGGATGAATCTACTATGATTCTTAGACTCAGGAAATTTACAACTAATGGGGAAAACTAAAATGGGAAGGTTGGGTAAAATTTTATATTAGAGGACTTGAGGGCATGAAAAAAGTATTTAATACTTATTTGTCAACAATTAAAAAAGATTTATTAAGTCATACATTTGCAAGGCACTGTACTATGTGATATAGGGAATAGGAAAACCAATAACAAAATATATGAATGTACCACAAATCAAAGAGAGCAATATATTAGAATGAAAAATATAAGGACTTCCAGCCAAGATGGAGGTGTAGGTAGATACACTGGGCCTCCTCACACCACCAAAAGAAGGAAAACAACAAATTAAAAAAAAAAACAGAACTGACGGAAAAATGAATCATATGGAAGTCCAACAATTAAGGAGTGAAAGAAGAAACATTCATCCAGACCCGTAGGAGGGTGGAGATGGGCTGCCAGATGCAGAGGACTCGTGGTGAGGTGGCAGCTGGAGGACCAAGGCAGGCAACGCAGCACTTCGAGGACAGAGCAGTCCCACATTCAAGTGCAGATAAACCAGGAGGAACAACTGGGAAGCAAGATAGATCACACAACCCAGGGTTCCAGTGCAGGGAAATAAAGCCTCAAAGGCTCTGACCCAAAACACCTGTGGTGGTTGAAGCAGCAAGAGAAACTTCCAGCCTCACAGGAGAGTTCATAGCAGAGACCCAGAGGGTCCTCAAATGTTCACAAAAACACGCACCCAGGAATCAGCACCAGAAGGAACCAATGTGATTGTGAGTAGCAGGAGAAGTGAATGAAAACTGGAAGAGAGTGGAGCAAGCCGCACTGTTCCCTCTTGGACCCCTCCCCTACATACAGGGTCACAATGCAATAACGTAGGTTGCCCTGCCCTGGTGAAACCTAAGACTCTGCCCCTTACTATAAAACAGACACACCGAAACAAAAGAAAATGGCCCAAATGAAAGAACGGGAAAAACCTACAGAAAAAAATAAAACTAAGCAACAAAGATATAGCCAACCTATCAGATAAACAGTTCAAAACACTGGTAATCAGGATGCTCACAGAATTGGTTGAATTTGGTCTCAAATTAGATGGAAAAATGAAGGCTATGCTAAGTGAAATAAAGGAAAATGTACAGGGAACCAAAAGTGATGGAAAGGAAACCAGGACTCAAACCAACAATTTGAAGCTTATAGAAGGAATAAACATTCAACCAAAACAGAATGAAGATATAAGAATTCAAAAAAAATGAGGAGAGGCTTAGGAACCTCCAGGACAACTTTAAACATTCCAACATCTGAATAATAGGGGTGCCAGAAGGAGAAGAGGAAGAGCAAGAAATAAAAAACTTATTTCAAAAAATAATGAAGGAGAATTTCCTCAATCTGGCAAAGGAAATAGTCTTTCAGGAAGTCTAGGAAGCTTAGAGAGTCCCAAAGAAGTTGGACTCAAGGAGGAACACACCAAGGCACATCATAATTCCATTAGCCAAGATTAAAATGAAGGAGAGAATTCTAGAAGCAGCAAGGGATAAGGGCACAGTCACCTACAAAGGAGTTCCCATCACAGTGTCAGCTGATTTTGCAAAAGAGACCTTCCAGGCCAGAAGGGGCTGGAAAGAAGCATTCCAAGTCATGAAAGGCAAGGACCTACATCCAAGATTGCTCTATCCAGCAAAGCTTTCATTTAGAATGGAAGGGCAGATAAAGTGCTTCTCAGATAAGGTCAAGTTAAAGGAGTTCATCATCACCAAGCCCTTATTATATGGAATGTTAAAGGGACTTATCTAAGAAAAAGAAAATAAAAAATAGGACAGTAAAAAGACAGCAAACTCACAAATATTAACAACTAAAACAAAAACAAACGAAGCAAATGACTTGAACAGGAACAGAACCAGAGAAATGGAGATCACATGGAGGGTTATCTGCAGGGAGTAGAGGGGGAGAGAAGTGGAAAAGGTACAGAGAATAAGTAGCATAAATGGTATGTAGAAAATAGACAGGGGGAGGTTAAGAATAGTATAGGAAATGCAGACGCCAAAGAACCTATATGTACAACCCATGGACATGAACTTAAGGGGGAGAATGGGAGTGGAAGGTGGTGTGCAGGGTGGAGTGGAATAAAGGGGGTGTAAATGGGACAACTGGAATAACATATTCAGTAAAATATATTTTTTAAAAATGAAAAATGTATCATGAGACATGTAAAATTATACTGCTCACAATATGTATACATTTGACTTATCCTGAAACATTTTTATTGAGATATAATTGCATATTATAAAATTTATTATTTCAAACTTCAGGCCAAGATGGAGGCGTAGCTGGACACGCTATGCCTCCTCTCATAACCAAGATTAAGGACAACAAAAATATAGAACAAAAAAAAAAAAAGAAAACCCAATAGGACAGAGAGAAAATTGAATTGTGCGGGGTCCGACAACAACGATTCACCCAGACCAGTAAGAGGGGCGGAGTCAGCGGCCGGCAGTGGCAGTGTCGGATCACGGTGGAATAAGCTGGTGGTGGTGGTTCCGGCCTCACAGTCACCCCAGGCGCACAGGCGGTGGCGTTGCCGAACGCCAGGAGGCCAAGTGGGGCGCACAAGGCAGCGGACCATGGACACACATTCGCGCACAGATACACCAGGCGAAAACGGGCAGCAAGACAGACTGTGCAACGCAGGGCCCCAGCGCCGGGAAGTGAGGCCTAAAAGCACCCATTGAAAATACTTATAAGGGCTGAGGTGCTGGGAGGGAGTCCCAGACTCACAGGAGAGTTCGTTGGGGAGACCCACAGGGTAATAGAGCATGCGCAGGCCCACCCACAGGGAGATCAACACCGGAAGCGCCCAATTTGATAGGGGAAAGAGGCGGAAGGGATGGGGATCCGTGAGACAGTGCGGAGCAAGCGCCATTGTTCTCTCTCGGACCCCGTCCCCGCACCCAGCATCACAACCCAGTGACTGGGCTGCCCCGCCCTGGTGAACACCTAAGGCTCCGCCCCTCGTGCGTATCAGATGCGACCAGGGGGGAAAAAAAAAAAACGAGGATGGCTCAAAAGGGAGAACAGACTGGGGCCCAGGAGCTGATTCATCTGAGTGACCAGGAGGCGGTCAACCTATCAGACGCAGAGCTCATAGCACTGGTAGCCAACCTATCAGAAGCACAATTCAAAGCTCTGGTCATTAGGAAGCTCACAGAATTGGTTGATTTTGGTCGCAAATTAGAGGAACAAATGGAGGCTACAATAAGTGAAATGAAGAAAAACGCACAGGGAACCAATAGTGGTGGCAGGAAAACTGGGACTCAAATCAATAGAGTGGACCAGAAGGAAGAAAGAAACAACCAAACAGAAAAGAATGAAGAGACAAGAATTCAAAAAAATGAGGAGAGGCTTAGGAACCTCCATGACATCTTTAAACATCCCAATATCCGAATTATAGGGGTACCAGAAGGGGAAGAGGAAGAGCAACCAGTGGAAAACTTATTTGAACAAATAATAAAGGAGAACTTCCCCAATCTGGCAAAGGAAATAGACGCCCAGGAAGTCCAGGAAGCTCAGAGAGTCCCAAAGAAGTTGGACCCAAGGAGGAACGCACCAAGGCACCTCATAATTCCATTAGCCAAGGTTAAAATGAAGGAGAGAATCCAAGAAGCAGCAAGGGATAAGGGCACAGTCACCTATAAAGGAGTTCCCATCAGACGGTCAGCTGATTTCTCCAAAGAGACCTTGCAGGCAAGAAGGGGCTGGAAAGAGGTATTCCAAGTCATGAAAGGCAAGGACCTACATCCAAGATTGCTCTATCCAGCGAAGCTGTCATTTAGAATGGAAGGGAAAATGAAGCACTTCTCAGATAAGGTCAAATTAAAAGAGGTCATCATCACCAAGCCCTTATTATATGAAATGTTAAAGGGACTTATCTAAGAAAAACGAGATAAAAAATAGGACAGTAAAAAGACAGCAAACTCACAGATACTAACAACCACACCTAAAACAAAAGCAAACTAAGCAAACACCTAGACCAGGAGCAGGAACACAGAAATGGAGATCACATGTAGGGTTAGCAACAGGGGAGTGGGGGGAGGAGAGAGAGATAAAAGGTACAGAGAATAAGTAGCATAGACGGTGGATAGAAAATAGACAGGGGGAGGCCAAGAATAGTGTGGGAGAAGTAGAAGGTAAAGAACTTATGACACATGGACATGAACTAAAGGGGGGAATGTGGATGGGAGGGGGTGTGAAGGGTGGAGGGTAATGATGGGGGAGAAATGGGACAACTGTAATAGCATAATCAATAAAATATAAATTAAAAAATATTCTCTCCTTTAATTGTGCATAATGTAATTATGACGTGCCTTGGTGTGTGCTCCCTTAGGTCCAACTTCTTTGGGACTTTCTGAGCTCCCTAGACTTCCTGAAAGACTATTTCCTTTGCCAGATTGGGGAAATTCTCCTTCATTATTTTTTCAAATGAGTTTTTAATTTCTTGCTCTTCCTCTTCTCCTTCTGGCACCCCTATGATTCAGATGTCGGAGTTTTTAAAGTTGTCCTGGAGGTTCCTAAGCCTCTTGACATTTTTTTGAATTCTTATTTCTTCATTCTGTTTTTGTTGAATATTCATTTCTTCCATCAGCTCCAGATTGTTGATTTCAGTCCCAGTTTCCTTCCCTTCACTGGTAGTTCCCTGTATATTTTGCTTTATTTCAGTTTGTATAGCCTTTACTTTTTCCAGTATTTTGCGATTGTATTCAACAGATTCTGTGAGCATCTTGATTACCAGTGTTTTGAACTGTGTAGCTGAGAGGTTGGCCATCTCTCCATTGCTTAGCTCTATTTTTGGAGTTTTATCTGTTCTCTCCTTTGGGCCATATTTATTTGTCTCAGCGTACCTGTTACATTTTAAGGGGCAGAGCCTTAGATATTCACCAGGGTGGCTCAACCCATGTTGCTGCATTGTGACAGTGTATGTGGGGGAAGGGAACATGACTGCTTCCTTAGCTCTTGGCCCACTTTCAGTTACTTCCTGTGGTACCCACAGCAAATTGGGCCCTTCCGGTGCTTATTCCTGGGTGTGTGGGTTTGTGTATTTCTAATACCCTTTGGGTCTCTCTAACATACTCTCCTGTGAGGCTTGAAGTTTCTCCCACTGCCACAGCCCCCACAGGTTTTTATAGCCAGAGGTTTTGAAACTGTCTTTTCCCTGCACTGGAACCCTGGGTTGTGTTGTATGTCTTGCTTCCCAGTTGTTCCTCATGATTTTATCTGCACGCAAATGTGAGACTGCCCAATGCACTATCCACTGCCTAGCCCACCCAGTCCTCTAGCCACAGCCTTGCTGCATGTCCTCCCCTCCCCAGCTGCCCATCTACACCCCTCCTATCAGTCTGAATGAGATATTTCTTCTTTAATTCTTTGGTTTTTGAACTTCTATACAGTTCGATTATTTTGGCAATTCTGAATATTTTTTGTTTTTAAATTTGTTGTTGTTGTCCTTCTTTTGGTTGTGTGAAGAGGCAAAGTATATCTACCTATGCCTCCATCTTGGCCAGAAATTGAAAAAAGTGTTTCAGAATTGGTGTATTGACTTCCTATTGCCACTATAACAAATTATTGCAAAGGTAGTGACTGAAATAATGCAAATTTATTTTTCTTAATAGTTCAAAAGGTCAGGAATCTGAAATCAGTTTCATTTAGTTAAAATCAAGGTATCAGAGGGCCTGTGTTCTATTTGGAGGTTCTAGGAAAGAATCTGCTTTCTTGCTTTTTCTTATTTTTAGAGGCTGTGTGAATGCTTTGGATCTTGAGCTCCTTTTCCCATCTTCAAATCTAGCAATGTAGCATTATATTTGTAATCTCTCACCTCTGCTTCCTGCTTCACATCTTCTCTCTTTAACTCTGATCCTCTGCCTCCACTTATAAGGAATGATGTGATTATATTGGTCTTACCCAAATATGCAAAGAATATTTGCATCTCTTGATAAAGTTTTATGTTTATAAAGCATACTTTAGTTTTTAAAAGAGATTTTATTTATTTTTAGAGAGAGGGGAAGACAGGGAGAGAAACATCAATGTGTAGTTGCCTCTCACATACCCCTACTGAGGACCTGGCCCACAACCCAGGCATGTGCCCTGACTGGGAATCGAACTGGCGACCCTTTGGTTTGTAGGCTGGCACTCAGTCCACTGAGCCACACAAGCCAGGGCAATAAAGCATACTTTCTAAGTTGGTTTCTTTCATAACTATTAAAAATCCTAAAAACATGTATATCAGAACACATGTTTCCTTTTGCTTCAGGCTCTAATATGGCTCAGCATGGCACTGCCAGTTTCTGTCTTTATTTAAAATTTTTGGTCATCATGTTTTTTTGTATTATATTTTTTAAAATATTGCACATGTAATTTCACACCCATTAGAATGGGTGTAATCAAAAAGAAAAAAGATCATTGGCAAGAATATGGAGAAATTGAAACCCTCATACATTGTTGCTGTGAATGTAAAATGAAGAATAATTTGGCAGTGCCTCAAAAAGTTAAACCCAGAATTACCATATCACCCAACAGTTCTATTCCTAAGTATATGCTCATGGGAATTGAAAGTATATGTCCACACAAAAACTTGTTCATAACAACGTTATTTATAATAGCTGAAATGTGGAAATAACTCAATCAATCAACTGATGAATGGATAAACAAAGATGTAGAATATCCATACAATGAATGAACCTGGAAAACATTATACTAAATTAAGCCAATCACAAAAGACCACATATTGTATCATTTCGCTTACATAAAATGTCTAGAATAGACAAATGTATTGAGACAGAAAATAATTTCGTGGTTGCCTAGAACTGGGAGAGGGATTGACCGGAATGAGGATTGACTCTTAATGGTTACAAGGTTTCTTTTAGCAGTGACGAAAATGTTCTAAAAATAGATTATGGTGATGGTTGTACAACTCTGAAAATACCTGAAAACCATTGTGTTGTGTACTTTAAATAAGTGAGGTTTATGACATGTACATTAAAACTCAATAAAGTTGTACAAAATAAATAAATAAATAAGTAATTAAATTAAAATATTATTTCTCTTGAATACTGAGGGTTTTATGCCCAGTTAAATTTTGTACCAAAACAAGTGCCATACTTTACCCTAATCTCGGTTCTGGGACTCAGTGACTTCCAAAAGCTTATTGCATGAAAGCAGGCATCGCCCAGAGGCTGAAATTCCAAGCATCAGAGATTGTTAGTTAGGTTTTCACTCCCATTAAAATGTTAATTCCCCAAGAGGAAGAGGGGCATAGAATATCCCAGTAAGTATTGTTCACCATTGACATCTTGTAAATGAAGGTAATGGTTCTTTTCTCCAGAGCTTTCTTTAGGGGAAAGTAGGAGACACTAAGGCTCTGAAACGGAGAAGCTAGTAGGGGTGGGGAAAGTCAAGATAAAAAAGATTGCGCTTCATAGAAGCAAACTCTGCCTTTTTAATACGAATTTCTTATGATCAATCTATCTAATAGTTATTGAATACCTACTCTGTTTCAGGCTTTGTATTTAGTGCAGGGTTATAGCAGTGAAAAGGGCAGACATGTTCCATACCTTCAATGATTTCACAATCTCATGAGATGGAACAGTAAAGACCTGATTTTGTATAGAAGGCATGAAATATTACACAGAGGCGGCAAAGTATTGGGTTTGCACAGCATTTCTACTTTAGAAAGCACCTTCTCATCCATGATCTCATTAAGTCTTTATGACAACCCTTTGAACTTTGTAGAGCAGAGATTGGTATTCTCATTTGACACAGGAGAAAACTGAGGTTGAGGTAAATGGAAGTCAGGACTAGAATAAGTTTCATCTTTTCAATACATACTGGACCTGTCACACACAAGGACCTGTCTATTTTCCTTGGCTCATAGTGCTGGAGCTATAAAAGGTGTGAATGAATGAGATACATTTTCTATCCTCCTTCACGTCCTTCAAAATCTGCTCTCTTGAAAATTTCTAAAAATGCAACAAATACTTTTAAAAAATTAGAGAGGCATGAGTGTATATATTAGCCAAACAATATATACACA
Organism: Anoura caudifer; assembly: GCA_004027475.1. Lineage (NCBI taxonomy): Eukaryota > Metazoa > Chordata > Mammalia > Chiroptera > Phyllostomidae > Anoura > Anoura caudifer. The sequence continues at coordinate 50,497 of PVKU01003126.1, forward strand.
TTGTACGGGCACATACTGGAGTTCTTCACGAGTTCTTTGCCAGCCTCTTGCTTTAGCTAAGTAGAATAATAAATGGCATTATTGATCACTTCTGATAAAAAAAAATCTCAGTCTATTCAAATATGAACTGAAGCTCTCTGTTACTGGGTAATTTCAGGGAAATCCAAGACAAGTTTTTGATATACTTGCATTTTTCTCATAAAAATGTTTAGAAAGGGCTATGTGCTTCCCCAATGCCTCGTGTGGCCTCTTTAATAAGCTTTCTAAGTTGTCTTTTGCTGTTCTTAAAACCAGGCTCTTCTGTGTCAAGGATGGGTATTTGTTTTTCACATGGCAGAGTACTTCCCTTTAGCTCGACTATACTATAAAATTGAATTAAGTTTGAAAGTTTTGTCTAAAGAATGAAAAGCAACATTCTAAATCTAGTTATAATAACCTTACTTAGATTTCAGGATTCTCAATCAGATCACCTTCACACTTCGAATTTAGATTCTAGGCACACCTTTGAGACTGGGTTTTAAACTCAAAACCAGGTTCAGTCTCCTTACCTTTATATTATTCTATTTACAAGAAACAAATGAACAAACAATCATTACTCTTCCTTGGTGACCACACAAAAAGATACTGGGCTTTTTTCATAGAGTATAAGGTTTGTTCTAGATTTTTAAAAAGCATCTCAACTGGACCTTAGAGTGGAGACTCTCTGGGTGGAGTGGTTTAAAGATGGCCCTAATATTCCAAGGCTGTAAATGCCTGGATGCTGAAATAACTATTGATTTAGAAAGTAACTGATTTAGATGAACTGGTAGGGCTAAGGAAGCTGACAGGCAAAAAAGACTATAAGAAAGTTTCTGAACATTTATAACAGTAGTAACCAACACTTAGCTAGTGCACCAGGTGTTAGTCTAAGAGCTTTACCTACACGCAAGACATCTTTGGGAGCCTAATTCCATCCCTTTCAATGTCTCCTAAATTGTTCCTATTTATCACAGGTATTCCCCTTCCTCCCACAGATTTTCTGCAAATTAATTTTATTTTCTTCTCAATGGCTCAACTGCCAATGGCATTAGGGGCCTTGGAAGGAGGGAGGTAAGGGAAAGGAAGGGCAGAGATGACAGTAGGCGGTTGGATGGAAGTATCATTTGTGAACCAAGCATTAAACATTTTAAGTTAAGGACTGTAAAAAATATAATTTCAGAGGTTTGTTAACCTGAAAATAAAAAGACCTTTAAAAGTGAGAGGCAACCAGCATTTATTGTACCAGTAAGTACAGCTATTCTGATGCAAATGTTCAGGCAGAAGCCCTATTAAGAGACAAAGGCAATGGGTATTTACGAGAAAGGAAGGGAAACCACTGCATCAGTAGAAGGCAGGCATATGCGTAGACAATAAAACATGATGTTATTTCTAAGCAACGTTTTTAATTTCAGTCCAGTAGTGACAACATCTGCTTTCATGTTATCTTTGCAAACAGTTCTTTCGCAAGGCGAGGGGTTGCTTAGGCCCAGTCCAAAGGTTATCTTGCATTGTTTCAACATTCCAAAGCTCTGATGCATAAGACGTGCAGGGCAGTTCTTGTGGAATGGCCACTCCAACTTTGTTTTGTGTGTTTGTATTTATTTTTCCATGTAAAGCATTTTAAAAATATTTTATTTTTATTTATTTTTAGAGAGAGCGTAATGGATGGAGAAAGAGAGGAAGAGAAATACCAATTGGTTTCTTCCCCTGCGCCCCCAAGGGGGAACCTGGTCTGCAACCCAGGCATGTGCCCTGGCCAGGAATCAAACCTGAGACCTTTCAGCCTGCAGGAGGATGCCCAACCCCCTGAGCCCCACCAGTCAGGGCCATCTAAAGGATTTGTTTAACAAGGACAACAGAAAACTCCCCTCACGGAACTATTGTAAAACATTCGCGGTGGGTGATCATGGTGATCATTGTAATATAATACAAAGCAATTTCCTCAGCAATCTGAGAAGCACCAAATGGGACCATTTTTTTTTAAATGTCTGCTTTTCAAAAAAATAACAATGATTATAAAAAAACATGGTGGGGGAACTTCCCCAAGTCTTCCGTGGCTGATAGTTGTGTAGGGGAAGGTCGGCCTGTCCTGTCAGTTCCCCAGAACCTGGGCCGGATCCAGCCTGAACCCCTAAACTGCTCATCTCAATTTTGCTCTTCCTCAACTGCGGCGAGGCACTTGGGAGGACCAGAGAACACTTGCTCCCTCTCACCCCTGGGAGGGCGGGGGTCTGCCGATTCTGGAAGATCTTGGAAGACAGAATTTCAGCGATAGAAGATGTGATCTTTCGCTGAAACACAAGCTGCCTCGGCTGCCAGGGCCCTGATCTCATCTTTCAGAATGTGAGCAGAGAGTCCTTGCAGGGAGCCCCTGGCCCCTGGATGGGTCCCGACTTGAGATTCTGAATTCAGCTCTCACTGCAGGTGCCAGATGTAGTCGGAGGACGTGCTAGAGGAACTCCACTCTTTTCATCCTGTGGTTTAGGTGCAGGGTGGGCACCAGCTCCTTCAGGCGCGAGCAGCAGCGGTTCATGGTTCGTAGAGCAGCACGTTGATTTGCTGTTCTGGCAACAGGGAGGACCACCTGCACACCGCGAGATGGCCACGCTGTGCTCAGACAGCACAGGCAGCGGAGCGCCTTGCCTTGTTCGCTCTGCCCACAGTCTTGTTGGCCTTCAGTGCGCAGCTGGAAGCCACAGGGATCGTGGCGATGGCACCGGCGATGTTGATGATTCTGGCGACCAGGTAAGAGAGAGGAGGTAGGACCTGGGCTCGCAGAAGGATATTTAAGTGCTAAAAAGACAGTTGTAGAATGCTCTCCAACTTCATTTTACAGTGGCGCCGCTAATATTATTGTTTACGGGTTGCAGGTAGGCTCTTTACCCTATAAATGAATTCTAACAGTTCACTAATTGTCCAAGGAGAACAAATCAGGAAAATTCTCTTATCACCTTTAGTTAGGGCCTTGAGAGCAGAGCTTGAATTCCTCAAAGGCACTAGTCATTCCTTGGAGAGACCTTGATTTCATACAAAGACAAGGAGTCTTTCTTGCTCTCTCAAGTTCGACTCAAATGCTCAGTTTTATTCATTTGTTTTTCACTTACCCTGAATTTTCAAGTGGCTGGTAGGACCTATTTCTGTTTCACATCCTTAACATATGGCCACAAACAAAATGAGGAAATCAATGCATAAACCAAATGCCAACTCCTCCTTTACATTCCTGGTTCTTTCACTTATACTCCTGAGCATTCTGGAATTATAAAAATGAAGGGTACCAGTCTCACCTTAAAGTAGCTTACAGTCTAGTAGAGGAGCTGGAGCATATAGAAGTAACAGTGATATTGAGGCTGTAAGTACCAAACAGCTGCTATTGCTTCCTGAACAAAGTCCAAGTTCTTTGGCCTAGAAGCCAAACCATCCACGTGCACCTGTGTCTGCTCTAGCCTCATCTCTTAGCACGCTCTCTACTTCACCTGAAACCACTTTACACATTATCTCATTATACCCATTCTGTGAATATATACTCTTGCCTGGCCTGTGCTTGCACCCCTACCTTCTTCACCACTCTAAAGGTTACCCATCCTTCAAGGCCTTGCTCCTGAATGAAATCTTTTCTGACCGCAGCAATCTTTCCCCTTTTCTGCACTACAATGTTGACTATCAGTACTGTTCATTTTGCCCCTAGAATACAACTTCTTTGTGTGAAGCCTGTTTTTTATTCACTTTAGTCTTTTTTCTCCCATCAAGACCAGAAGGGGTTTAAGTAGTCTAAAAATGTAAATCTCAGTATTTCCCATAATAAGGCCTGGCTCAGTACTCAGTTAAGATTTGGTTAATCTACTGATCAGGGTCAGGAGAAGGGAGGAAGAGTGATGTGAAATGACTTTGTAAAGGACACTAGGGCCTCTTAGAAAAGAATGTATTCACAGCTCATGAAATACTCACTGTACTATTTCATTCATTCATTCATTCATTCATTCATTCATTCATTTGTTTTCAATAGGAGAACCACAACAGACTCAAATTTTCCTCTCAGAAGAGTAAAGCCAATTTCTATAGTAAATCTGGCCAAGTTGTTTCTAGGAGGCTACACCACCAACTTGAGACTATGTCTTCTTTTTTTTCTTCCTTCCCTTCTGGTCCCCACTTCACCAACCCTAAACGGTCACTAATATTTTTGTCTGTCTCTGTTGATTTACCCATTCTGAAATTTTTAATTTATTTAGAAAATTATATATATACACTGGAGACCATGTTTTCTCTTAAACTTCCACTTCCAGCCCAGTGGAAAGAAAAAGCCTAAATTAAAAAAAAAAAAAAAAAAAGCTCATTTATGGAAATAAAAAGGCAATTTTAATAGAAATTCAATACTTTTTCTGCTATCATAGTAACGGGCAGAAATGGGTCCAACCTGATGCTTGGAATGAAGGAGAGAGAACAGGGTCCAAGAGCCTTCCCTGTGCATATAGAGAACCCTTGCCGTTCTTGTACTGTGTTACTTTGTGGGGTTGCTGCTTACCACACTTCTTACAGAAAGTCTGGCAGGTTTTAGAAACGTTCACCATGTTTGTGAGAGCACTGTTGGTATGGAAATCTGTGGCTTTCTTTTATTTGTAGTATCTTTGTGTGGCTTTGGTATCATAGAATAAGTCAGGAGATGTTTTCTACTGTTTTATTTTTTGGAAGAGTTCGAAAACCGTTGATCTTAATTCTTTTTCAAATTTTTGGTAGATTTCACCAGTGAAGTCATATATGGTCCTGACGCTTTGTTGTTGGGAGGTTTTATGTTATTGACTCAATCTCCTTATTTTGTATAGGTTTGCTCAGGCTTTCTGTTTCTTCTTGGGTCAGATTTGTTAGTTTGTATGTTTCTTGTAATTTGTCCATTTCATCTAGGTTATCAAATTTTTAACCTAGTGGCCTTCAATTGACCATAATAGTACTGTGTCTGTAAAGTTGTAGTAATGTCTGTAACTTAAAAAAAAAAAAATTACAGAACAATGTCTCTAATTGTCCCCTCTTGCACCAGTAAAACCACAACAGGAGTGCAGGTTGCTGCTCAGCTAGGAAATGGGGAATGGTAGGTTGGTAAGCAAAAACACCACAATCTTTTACTGTATGTATTTCAGCAGTCTTTCTTCATTAAGCATTCCTCTGCTTGCTCTAGTTATTTTTTATTAGTTTGTAGAGTTTTGAAAATGTTGATTGTGACAGGTTTTTTCCAGCTTAATGTTTGCTTCAGTGGATGATGAATCCTTGGAATTCCTGTTCCTTCATTCTCAGTTATGTCACCTGCCCCCAACATTTCATTTTGATTAGGGAAATTTTAAATCCTGTAGCAAGGATGAAAGAATAGTGCAGTGAGGACCCACCACATAAGTTCTACCATTAATATGCTATTGTACTTGTTCTTAATCATATAGCCATTTATCTATCATCCATGAACTAATCTTATGGTTTGATGCATTTCAAAGTGAATTGCAGACTTCCATATGCACTCTGACACTTGCATTTGTATGTCACGAATAGAATTCAATATTCCTTTATAAGATTTTAAACTTCGGTTTAAGTATATATTATGCATAGTGAAATTCACAATTATTAAGTATATACTCACTGAGCTTTGACATGTATAACTCTGTGTTCTTTTTTATAAACATAAAAACCTCTCCCAACATTTTAATATACCCTTGAAGGACACCATAAATATGCGTGTGGTGGGACAGGATTAGAGGAATTGTCCAAATACTCTAAGGAGGTTCATAAGATCTTGAGCTAAATAGAAGATTGTTACAGGGCATGTAGGCCAACTTTACTATTTGATGATAATCTCCGTAGCATCCCCATAAAATCCACCACTGGCTTGCATACCTTCAGGCATTGGCCTCTCACCAGTTCTGAAGGTAGGCTGCTAAAACTTCGGATAGCTTAGAATATTCAGGAACCCTTATTTATATAGAGAGACACACAACCAGGGTGATCATCTCTTTCTGCATTGCAGACTGCCCTTATGTTTGTAAATAGCCCTTAAGTATTTTTTTCCATAATGTCTTTGTTCCTTTAACTGCATTTCACTGACAATGACCCCCGTTAGCCTGCTAATGTGATTTTGAATGCTTTCTCAAAGCCCTCTTTAAATGGCACTGTGTCAAAACCAAAGAGAAACTTCCACTGAGGGTGAGGGCGTTGTTGTTCAAATTAGAGGAAGTTGAGTACTTTTTGTTAGTTCTTCTGGTGTTGAATTTGTGTTTAAGACCTTGGATTCTTCCCTACAGGCTGGCTAGTTTCTTTAATAATTTCATGCTGCCATCTGGCGACTAAATCAGGTAATTCTTACCATTTCTTTTGAACTCCAGCAGAAAGGAAGCAGAGGTTAACAAAGTGACAAACTGGAGGTAAAATAACTGGAATCTTTTCAAAAGAGGACTTGATTTTTTCCTCCCACATAATTCCTGCTGAATGCTGTGCATTTTGGTTAAATGAAGCCTGAAGGCAATAAATGGCAGAAGAGAACAGGGCTGTTCCAAGATATGATACAGAATCCTAAGGAAATATTTTTTGGGAGTCCCTTTCTGTATAAGTAACCTGATTAAAATACAGTCATGCCTTGATACTCGTCGGCTTCAGAACTCATCAAATCCTGTACTTGTCACGTTTTGATGAGAAAAAAATGTTTAGGCACTCGACGCTTTGCTTAGGTCACACTTGATAAAACTTGAAAGAGTCACCGCACCACCCTGCAAGAGAAAATGTTTGTCCTTTGGTACTCAATGGGTTTTGGCACTCGTCGCAAGTTCCGGAATGAATTAACAAGTACTGAGGTACCACTGTATATTATGAAGTTCATGGGCCCATGTGAGGTGAGATAATTTAACAATGAACATTTAGAATAATGGACTGCGAAGAGATACTTATATATTTCTTTATTCAACAGTTCATGTGAAAATTACTTTATTTTGTTTTACAAAAGCACCTGTGATCATTTAATGAACTTTCCTCCATGTGGCTTTTCAAGCTACCAAGACACAGGCCCTATGAACACCCTTCATCTTCTCCTCAGCTCTTCTCGGAAGAACTTGGCCTTTCATGATAACAGGCTGCTTTGGGAACTTTCCCTTCCCCAGAAATTTATAGTAGCTCGATCACACCATATCAATCATGGGAGCGGCTCCAGTCTTGATTTTGGCAGCATTTTCCTGTGTGTCTGCTCACTGACCGAGGTCCACAGTTTATCAAGACCTACAGAAACGCATACGATCTGGTTCCTCTTTAAGTGGTAATGCTTCATACCGACTTTCCCGAAGTAACCCGAATGATACAAATCAAAGTTGATTCTGAGATGAAGCGTGCCACCAGTGCTACCTTGACCTTCCGGATGCTTTCTGTGCTTGCCAATGCGGCTGTGGCTGTTGCTCATGTGGCCTCGATGTTTCCGGGCCTTCCTCAGTCTGGATGACTTGTTGGTGGCAGAAAATTCAAGAGCTGTAAATTCCTCATGATGTCTACATACCATCTCTTCCTCTGCAGTTCCTTTAGACTAGGTTATCGGCAGTGGACCGTGGTAACCTAGAGCCCGAAAACGTCGTATTAACCCAGAGCCCGAAAATGTCGTATTAACCTCGAGCCCGAAAACGTCGTATTAACCTAGCGCCCGAAAACGTCATATGTCCGAAGTGAGTGAGAATCACCCAAAAATCATCGTGTTATCATTTCGGCAGCTTAATCTTACGCGATCTCATGAAAGATATTATTGTGATAATCAATGGAAGTGATTTGTTACCCTGGCTGTTGAACCTTGGGACAACCTGTTTATAGCTCTTGTCTTTTCACCTTTTATGATGTTTTTGACAAATAATGTTTTAACTTCATAAAATAAACAATTTTTGGTACTTGATTCTCTTTGAGTGTTGATATTTTCCATAACTTATGGTCTAAAAATATAGAAGAATTCCACAATTGTAGAAAATTCTATTCCACAGAGCTGTGTTGGGCAGACCTAGTTTACCTTAACAATTGGTAGCCTGTGTTAAAGACACAGTAAGCTAAAATAGGTTAAATTCTATAGCGGGGTCAGACTTCTAGTGATATTATTATTTCATAGCCTATAGAGGAGGAGTTTAAGACTGGTGCAGTGGCCTGATAGTATCAGTGCTGGTGGTAGTCGGTTTGCTTTTTAGGTCCTCCTGGTTAGTCCAGGCGGAGATCGCACGTGTTGATGGAATACTACGTACACATGATCATTTTTTTATTGATGACTTAGTGATATCAAAGTAGTTGTAGCTACTACCTTTTACAGGTATTGTTGTTATTCTTCAAATACACCATGATCATTGCAGTGACTTAATATTCCATGCAAATCTCATAATTCTCACTAGAGAGATGTAACACACAAAGTAGTCTTGTCAACCGAGTTATTTCACTAAAGTACAAAGTTATCTGACTCCAAGTATTTCTACTCTGGGATCCTCATGCTGCTACTACCTTTTTAAAACAAAATGAAAGAAATCAACATCCCTCAATTTCAATATACCAATCTATACCACAGAATAATTCTTTCCCTCGATTTGTTTCACTAGGAACTTGTGAAAGCTTAAATTAGGATAAAATCTTATAGCAAGGGTTGTTTATAGGCTTTTGTTCCATAGTTTATTTTTTTGGGTGTTGAGGAAGTCTCCTGTAGAAAATTATCTTTCAGAATGACAATCTATTATTAAATTCTCTGTGTTAAGCATTGTCTTCTCAAGAGTACCACTTTTGTAACAAAATATCCTTCCTTTGGCAAGACAAGTCAGATTACTCTTGCATGAGCCGACAGCACTTAGAAGATGGAGTATACCCTTTAAGAAAGAACATTTGCATACTTTATTATTTATCTGGAGACCAGAGGGAGTGTTTACTTCATAGTATCATTTTCCAGTTCAATTAGTGGGAGGGCAATGTATCCTTTGACTATCTAGAAGTTATTGTGTGATACTGGTTACAAATAGTACTCCCTGATTATTTAGGAACCAAATAGGCATTCTGTGGAATACCTTTCTTTCCATTCTCTCTCTTGCTCTCCATCTGACTTATAAGCACTTCCGGTATCTTATGATCAGGGACAGAGTACTGGATCAGGAAATACATTGACTCTGAATCATAGTGTGTGACCTCAGGAACATCATGCAACATTTATGGGTATCTTTTGTAATCCATAAACAGGAATAAACCCTCACAATCACATTAGACAATGGAAGAGAGTCCCTTGAAGAGGGTTCTAACCTTCTAGCCCCTTCTTAGTTTCTTTGGTTCAGAAGTTTGGTGGGGAGTTTTACATTCTGACTGAAGAGGGTATTTGGATACTTCATTAACATATCAAAGCTCTACCCCTCCCTATCTTCTTTTTCAAAACCAAACTAAAGTAAAACGTTTTCTTTTGTTATGCTGTTTATGGAGAATTTCAGCATCCGTTATGTAATTTTATTTATTCAACATCCCCATTTTATGGGTAACCCATTGAAAACCCATTGAAGTAATGGCCCCTGGAGTATTCATGAAGACTATTTACAGCCTATTCTTTTGGATATGTGGCTGTTTTCTTGTAATCTCCCTTTTTGTCATTTGTGAATAAATTTTAAGCTATCTAAACCACAGAAATGTCTGGCTTTCAATCTTCTAGGCCACGCCTCTTCCACTCCCTCCGCCTTCACTCTCCACCTCCCTTACTTTTTAAAGCGCTGCAGTTTGCTGCTGACGCCATTCTTTCTTCTTCTTCTCTTGAGGTGGAATGGACTCTTGCTTATTAGCAGATGCCTTCACCCATGAGGTTCTTCTCTCTGGAACATTTTCCAGCGTGTACATTTCTTTGAAAAAAAAAAAAAAAACACCGAGATTCTATAGAATACTTTTAAAATTCTAGATTTTCTTCCAGAATTTTCTTGACACCTACCGATTTTTCACGTATTTGGAATCTTTTTAGGCCACTTTCTATTTTAGAGGAATTTTTTTTTGCAACAATCTTTGGTTGAGGCTTTTTTTTATGTCTTTTTTTTTGTTTTTCTCCTTCGCTTTCTGTTCCTTCCACCTTTGCGTGTCAGGGTGGCGGATACCTGGTTGTATTTATTCGTTTTCAAAGGTTTGCCCATCGGGGCAGTGGATACCTGCTTTTAAATTTTTACCCCTCCCCCTTAGCCCATCGGGGCCTCGGATACCTGCTGTGCACCTTTTTTTCCCCCAAATTTCTGGCCCATCGGGGCAACGGATACCAGCTATTCAAAAAAAATTTTTTTTTGGCTCATCGGGGCCTCGGATACCTGCTTTTATTTTTTTTTCCTTGCCCATCGGGGCCTCGGATACCTGCTTTAATTTTTTTTTCTTGCCCATCGGGGTCGTGGATACCTGCTTAGATTTTTTTTTTAATCGCTCAAAAACTGATTGTTTTCAGTGGTTTGTTATACTATCTGGAATGTCTACAGACTTTTGCTGCTAATCGTTTGGTGTTGTGTGAGTGGATCTACGGCTTTGGCTGGGAGATGACTTTGCAGTTCGGCTAAGGGGCTAGTAAGGCTGTGGAGGAAATATGGCGACCTGTCACTAGGATTGCTATGTGGCTCGGCTTGTGGTTGAGCTCAGTATCAACTAGGGGGCAATAGGGAGACCGGGACAGGCAGAGGCAGTTATATGTATTGCATGAGCTAAATATTCTGAATGAAATGATTTGGGGCTTCTTTGGAGCTTAGTGTGAATAAGAATAGGGTTGTCCCGTCTCAGATTACAAGGGGCTAGGTGAAAGTGACAGGGAAAAGACCTAAGGGCAGGGTTTAAAATGGCGACTTGACTTTGTAGTGTTGCTCAGCATGGTTGCCAGCTTTGTTAATGTCCAAAATGGCGTGTGCAATTTTGCCGCAGTGTTCCAGTGGCGGGAAGGCCACATCATGGTGATATCTTTGTTCTAGTGCGCAGCATGGTGGTAGAAATGCTCTGTTACAAGTTGTAAAATGGCGGCGCAAATACTTGCTGCAGTGTAAAACATGGCGGGATTGGATTTCTGTCGCATGCATTTCCTGACAGGTTTTGTCGCAGGGACGATATGGCAGTCCTTGTCATGCAGATATAATGGCAGTTTGTCACGTGGACGTCCTGGCGGGTTTTTTTGCGCGGTACATTCTTGGCGGGCTTTGCTCCAGGTGACTGTGCAGCATTGTTAAAGATGGCGAACATTTCCGCATTCGCTGCTAAAAGTAAAAGTGGGATGGTCACTGTTGGGTTGTCTTGTGACCCACCCAATCAGATAGGGTGGTACAATTGGATACAGCCAATGAATGGAGGATGGAATTAATCCAATTTAGCATGGCTCCTCGAGGGCCACCTTTATTCAACCAATCAGGAGGTAGAAGCGAGGTGCCACTTTCTTAAGTCCACTCCCAGCAGGTGGTGCCCAAGGTCTTTCGAAGGACATTTGGCCTTTCCAGCTCCCTCCCCTCTTACCAGCTCCCTTCTCTCCAGCACTGCCACTTGCCATGCTGGGTCAATAGTTGCACAGTTGAGCCTTACCCCATTCCTCTGCATTGGTACTGTGGCCTAAGGCTAGTCTACTCCCTCTGGCCTGTGCTGATTACACTACAGGAGCAGTGCTTCATGCCTGCCAAATGTGAATATGGCGGAAAGTCGTGGCAAGGACCAAAATGGATCTCAGATGATCGTTGGCCAACAGGTGGCAGAAGAGGAATGAATTCCTGCCTTCTTCAAGAGGAACACCTACCCCGTGGCTAATGCTGGGGTTGGAATTTGATTTCTACTTATTTTTTCGATGTCAGTCATAAACAGTTCAATTATGTGTTTTGCTAGGTTTAGATTTAAGCCTCAAGTGACTATTATGGCTTTATTTGTAGAATTTATTTCAGTTACATTTTAATGTATAACTGTTCTTTAACATTTTCAATTTCTTTATAACTGGCTTAAACTTTTTCTTATTTTCTAATGATTCAAGATATCCAAAGTCAAATTTTTCTTTAACTTTCAAGTTGATTTAAACTATTTCACTTTGGATTTTTGAACAGTCTTATAGCACATAGTTAATAGTTAACTTTATGACCGAATACAAAAAAACATTTGAAGGTCCATTCCAGTCTAGGCCTTGCTTTGTTCCCATCTTT